>CM031866.1:556608-597410 GCA_018697195.1 Certhia americana
TTTTTGTCGCATCGCAGGCGCGGCCCCGGTCGGCGGGTCCCGCGCTACGGTGCGCGGCTCCCGGGGCCGCCGCCGCCGCCCGCTCGCGCCCGCCCGCCCCTCGCCGGCTTTTGTGTGGCCGGGGCGCGCGCGCGGGGCCCCTCGCGAGCGGCGCCGCCATTGGCTGCCGCCCATCATGTGCCAGTCTAGACACTCCGGCGGCTCCGCGCGGCACCGGCCCTTGCGCAAACACCGGCTCGGGTTTCCGACCGCTTAAAGCGCCCCGCCACCGCCGCCACCGCCCGCCGCCGGCCCCGCGCGGCCCCCGCGCTGCCGCCGGGCGGGATGATGGGGGGGGGGATCGTCCCGCGGGGAACGGCGGTGCGGGGCCGGGGGGGGGTGCGGCGGTGGGCGAGCGGGGCGCTGTGAAAGTAGGTCACGGCAGCGCGGGGGTTAACGCGCCCCCCCCCCCCCGCGGGCCGCGCGCCGGACACACCCCCGCGATGTATCAACTTGTCCGCCGTGGCAAAAGTTCAGGCCCGGCGCGCTCCCATTGGTCCGCGGCCGCGTGACGCGCGGCGCCGCCGTCTCCTATTGGTCGAGAGGCGGCGCGGGCCCCGCCCCGCTCCCACCCCGGCGTGCCCGTGAATGAACGGCGGCCCCGGAGCCGCGCGGTGCCCGCGTCCGCCACCGCGGGAACGGGGAACGGGGAACGGGGAACGGGGGATCGGGGAACGGGGATTGGGGATTGGGGATTGGGGATTGGGAGCGGCCCGGGCACACCGGCAGCGCCCCGGGAGCAGGGGGAGCGGCGGCCTCGGCGCCCCACGCGGCCACAGCCACAGAGTGCCTGTGGGGAGCGGCACCCCGGCCATGGGAGCCATCCCAAACAAGCCTTCCCCGAATAGAAAATTAATAAATAAATTCCTATAAAATAGCCATTCCCAGCCCCCGCACGGAGATGCCGCGCCCGGACAAGCGGATCCGAGGTTTCGGGGCGAGATGCGGTTTTGCCCATCCTCGCTCCATCCCCAGGGATGCGGGAAGTTTCCTCCCCCCCCGGGATGGATCGCTGGGAACCTGCTGCAGGAAAAAAAACTTGGGGCCAGCCTGAAGACTTCGCTAATGAGCAAAAATTAATCTGGGCAATTAATCCCCCAGCAGTTGATCAGTTAAGGGAAAAACACCCCAAACCAAACCAATGAAATTATTTCTACTAACATATCCTGGGCAACCTGAATGTTTGTAGTTTTTCTCTTGGAATCTTTCGGGTGGCTTTTTCCATGCCGGAAGGCTTCTGTCCAAATTTCTGTCCACATTTCCCCAAACCTGCCCTAATCCACCCAAAAACATAATTTAAATCTACTGGATGAAAACTACCATTTTTTTTTTTTTTTTTTACAGCAAACTTAATCAGTGTAACATCAACTACTTTGATGTTAAAAATCCATAGGTGTGTGCCACCAACGTTTGCACCAATATAAACACAAAATATAAATAGGTCTTTTGATTTTGGGGTCACTTCTGTCCCTTCTGACCTGTAGGACCAGGGGCAAAGCTCCTTTTCCCCTGCCGTTTTGGGGTGGGGTTTAGGAAATGTGCAGCTTACCTGGTTAAAAATATAAAAATTCATATAAAACCTGTGAGGGATTTGCTGCCTCTGACACTGCTCAGCTCTCAGCCACATTTCACACCTGTACCACACCCCACACCCCACTGTGGGAGGGAAATGCCTTTTTTTCCCAGTGAAAAGGCACAAAGGGGCTACAAAAAATAAATTCAGCTTCAGACACAGAAGTGGAAACTGGGATTTCCTAGATCTCAAGGAATCATGGAATGGTTTGGGTTGGAAGTGACCTTAAAGCCCATTTGGTTTCACCCTTTACCGTGGGCAGGGATATTTTCCACTATCCCAAGTTGCTCCAAGCCCCGTCTAAACTGGTCTGGGACACTTCCAGGGATGGATCTCCAACCCTGGTGGGATCCCTGCCCATCCTGAGGTTTCAAATCCACACGGATCACCCTACCCTGCATGACCCCAGGATTCACCTCCCTAAAAGCAGCTGAGGCTTTTCTTTCCATCACTGTCTTTCCAAGCTGTCACCCAAATTACAATATGTCCCAAATGTGCAATTACCAACATTTAAATATATATAAATCTTAAATATAGCACTGCTAGAGCTAAGAATAGGTTATTATTCCAACCAGCAACGTCTCACCGCTCATCCAAGGCTCTATAATCATGGAGTGTGCAATATGGCAGGAAGAACAATGGGGCTTTCATGGGATCTGGAGCAGCAGAGCATCTCCACGGGCACAGGTATGCAGGAGCAGCCCTGATTGCACCCGGAATGCCATCCATCCCAGCTCCTGCAACAACAGCACATTGTTCCTGCCCCAACGTGGGCAGCAAAAACAGAGCCCGCCATTGTGCCCGTCACAATGCACATATAATTTATAGTAATGTTGGTAATTAAAGGATTTTTACTGATTAACAGTAATGTGCTCTTTCACTGCTTTTTTTTTTTTTTTTTTCCTTTTTTTTTTTTTTTTTTTTTTTTTTTTTTTTTGGCCTGTCATAATAACAAACATTCCTGGGAGATGCTCTGGAACACATCCGATAGGTCTTGGCAGAAAAGCTGGAGAGGAGCTTTTGAAAGCCTGCCAATGTTATCTGACATGGATCTCCCAGGTAGGACAGAAAGCCAAATCCTCCTGGGTCCAAGAGGACTGTGGGTGGCCAGGAGGGCACCAGTCTCTTCCCAAAGCCAAACTGGGATGGGGAAAAACAGGGAACAGGGACCAGCCCTGCCATTGCCAGCACCTTCAAATGCATCAGTAGAGCCCAAACCCTGACTGTGGCACTCCAGGTGTTCAGTAAGGAAAACAAATAACATAATTTTCTGCTTTTTGGGTTTTTTTTTTAGTGTTTTGTATTTGATACATTCCTGGTCAAAAAGAAGAATGCAGGGGTTAAAACACAAAATGAATAATTGACTTTTAAATACTGTTGTAAGAGCTTGACTCATAGGTTATTTTAATGCCTTGGAAATGGGGGGCAGATGGGGACCCCCAAGGGGTGGGGAGGGCTGGGGGGGGACACATTTCCCCCCCTTTTCCCCCCAGGAATGGGGGCTTGGAGAGTCTGAGCCCAACCGGAGAAACCACCACAAACCTGCTGCGCCAGAGCCAGGGGCTCTGCCAAAAACTAAAATGCCTCATAAAATCCTGCTGGTTTTGCTGGAAGCTGATTTTGAAAGGAACCAGAGAAAAAAGGTTTTGACAACATCAGAATGTCCCATTTCCTTTGTTTTCATGACATTGCCATGATTTTCCAGTTCAAACTGACTTTTCGTTTTACTCTTGCAAATGTTATACCCTGTGTGGTAACACACTGTGATAGGACCTTGGATCCTCTTCAAAATGGAAAAAGCTAAAATCAGAACGAGGCATTTTGATAAATGCAAAGTATAAAAAAACTGATGCTTAAAAGAGTTTTCCTCCACGGAGAATTTCCCAACTGCTGGACTCCACACTCCCAGACCTCCTTGGCATCTTGAAACCCTTCGTGCAGAGATGTGATCTCACCTCAGCACCTCATCCTGGAGGAGCTGCAGCTTTGGCGAAACCCTTCCCATGGGATGTAACCACACTTGGCCAACTCTCCTGGAGCATAAAATCGTGTTATGGTTTGGGTTAAAAGGGATATTAAAGCCCATCCAGTGTCACCCCTGCCATAAGCAAGGACACCTTCCACTACCCCAGGCTGCTCCAAGCTTTGTCCAGTCTGGTCTTGGACATTTCCAGGGATCCAGGGGCAGCCACAGCTTCTCTGGGCACCCTGTGCCAGGGCCTGCCCACCCTCACAGGGAAGGATTTCTGCCCAGTACCCCATCTAACCCTGCCCTCTGGCAGTTTGAAGCCATTCCCTTGTCTCTCCATCCCTTGTTTCAGCCCTCTCCAGCTCTCCAGGAGCCCCTTCAGA
Source organism: Certhia americana (assembly GCA_018697195.1). NCBI lineage: Eukaryota > Metazoa > Chordata > Aves > Passeriformes > Certhiidae > Certhia > Certhia americana. The sequence goes on from CM031866.1 coordinate 560,573, forward strand.
CCCTGGAAGGGGCTCTAAGCTTTCCTTGGAGCCTTCTCCAGGTAAACATTCCCAGCTCTCCCAGCCTGGCTCCAGAGCAGAGGTGCAACATCACCCTCAGCCCTGTCCCAATGTGTGACAACCCCACGGAGAAGCTGGGACATCAGTGCAGGAGCCTCTGCCTCGCCAGGTCTGTGCATTTACATCCCAGCCCAGTGGGCAGTTTTGCTCTGGCACCTTTCCTCCAGGTGGGATCAAAGTTTCCCTGTCCATCAATCCCACCCAAATCCCACAGATCAGGTGGCACCGTGGTGAGGCTGCATCTGCTGCCCCTGGGGCTCAGGGCTGAGGGCTGAATCAGGGCATCACAGCAGCCAAATTGCTTAGGGATGGATTGAAATAAGATCTCCAAAACTCATCACGATCAGGAAGGAGAAAAAAGAGGCAAAATCCAACAGAAATTGGCCAAACACTGCGTTTCAGCAGGAGTTAATGTGAACGGGTTAATGGAAACTCTGCAAGGCAGGAGCTGCTGAGTTTCCAGGCTTTTCAAGGCCCTTCCCACGAGTATCTGCTGTGGGTGGGGACAAGCTGACTCACAATTTCCAGGGCTGTAGTAACATTTCAACACCCCGGCGCTCCAGCCTTGGGGACTGATGGCAAAGAGCACATTCCCAGCAGAGTGGTTGGGAAGCTTCTTGACAAAATGTTTTCTTGGGTCAGAAAATGTCACTTTGGCAAAACCAGAATTTTTATTTTTGCTTTTTGGTAGCAAAGTACCAGTTTCCACGAAATGTTGCTTGGAAAAGTTTTCTGGGAGCAAGCCTGGATTTCTAGTCAAACCCACAGAGGCAAAATCATCTCCCAAAAGGTCCTCAGGGTGGGTGATAGCATCCATCTGTGGTGGTGCCCATCCCAGGAAAGGTCCCTTGATCGGAGCACAGACATGGATTCTTTAAATCCCTTCTAGGTGGAGCTGGGCCAATTTGTAAAAAATAATGAAGCAGTTACTGAAGGAGAAAGAGCCTGACTTCAGCACTGGAGATGAGAGCCTTGATATGAGATAGGGAGTATTGGGTTCAGTTCCTTGGTTTGGCTCAGGACAGACAAGGATTGAACCACAAGTCAGGCCAGTGCCACGAGTACAGGATTATCCCCTGTGCTGCTGCTTTCATTTTTAGGAAAACAAACTCAAGCCATCCCAGAAAAGCCCTGCTGCAATCCAAGGAAAGCATTGGTGTCTCCGATTTAGTAGCACAGGAAGAGTGCCTTCATCCAAACACAATGCCACAGAGAGAAAAATGGGGCTTTTCTCCTGAACAAAAGATTAATTTCCATTTTTCCCATGGCAGAACAGGCCAGAGGCACACCTTTGCTCTTGGTCAGTCATGGGGTGAAAAATGAAGCAGGAGAAGCATCTCCTGTCATTCCCAGTGGTGCTGAAAATCCCATCTGGGAAGTCCAGTCCTCTCTGAGCAGCCTTGGATACCTTCAGAAGATGCAGAGTCAGCCCAGCAAGGCAGGAAAGGATGAAGGACTCCATGAAATGTGCCCAGGCTTCCCTTTGGCACTGGCATGGGAAGGTGATCTGTGAGCATGGAGCTGCCATCAGACAGTGTCCCTTCTGCAGGGGTTCTCCATGGCCTTTTGAACTGCTGAGCTGAGAAAATGAGGAGGGTGGCTGGAGATGATGAAGGCATTGATTGCTGAGCCTCAGTCTGGTGCTTTATCCAGGAGGACTTTCCACCTTGTGGTGCAGTGGGAACTCCAGTGAGTCCCACAGTGGTGTAAGATCCTCCCAGCACCTGAAGGGAGCCTACAGGAAAGATGGAGAGGGACTTTTTATCAGAGCCTGGAGTGACAGGACAATGGGGAATTGATTAAAACTGACTGAGAGTAGTGTTGGGTTGGATGTTAGGAGGAAATTCTTGACTGTGAGGGTGGGCAGGCCCTGGCACAGGGTGTCCAGAGAAGCTGTGGCTGCCCCTGGATCCTTGGAAGTGTTGCAGGCCTGGTTGGACAGGGCTTGGAGCAGCCTGGGACAATGGAAGGTGTCCCTGCCCATGGCAGCGATGGGACAAGATAAGATTTAAGATCCCTTTTAACACAAACCATTCTGGGATTCGGTAAGACGAAAAAGGGATGGAGAGAAAAAGTCACTTTCAGCAACTCCAAAAATGGTGCAGCCTCTGAGGCTCCTGCAGGAGACACATGCACATGCTGAGTCCAGCCTCTGCCTACATGGCAATTTGGGAATTTGATCCATCTACCTCAGTCTCGACCCTTCCTTCCCCAGCCTCGGGAGGACCTGCAGCCCCTCAACCCCTCCTGTCCTGCTCTGGCTACAGGAGCCCAGTTCTGTCACATGAACCAGCTATTCTGCTCACATGGGAAGGGAATTACAACCAGAGGACTCATCCAGAAATCTCCAGGAGTTTGTCCTTCTATCAGCTTTTATTCAGACAGCCTGCATTTCTGGAGCCTTTTCCAGGTAGATAACACCCAGTTCTGAAACTTCCCTTTACGTTCTGGTTGGCTTGGCTTTGGTGAATTGTCATTTTTGAGCTGGAAAAGGACTATTTGAGTAAGAAAAACAGCTCTGTGTGCTGCCACCATGCTGATCCAGCAACAAACTATGTAACATGCCAAGCCCAGTATCCTTCAAAAAAAATAAATCTACCCCTCTCCATGTTTACCCATACAATTTGCAAACAATAAAAAATTGGAAGCTCCCCAGGGGGATAGGATTAAAAAAAGGATTATTCTATTTGGAGCTGGTCCAGAAAGCAAAGGGAGTATATATAAATGTATATGTATATGTTTATGTCCAAAATGAATTTTAATTGAGGTTTGTTGTGTCCAGTGGTGCTCTGCTAGAAGCAGGAGCTAAAACCATGGTGAGGCTGGAGGAGAAGGAAGGTTGAGGAAGACACCAAAGCAGATCTGAGAAAGGTCAGCCCTAAATGGCAACCTGACCATTTCTGCAGTAGTTTGCTCTCCTATTTATGATGGTATTTTCTGGGAAGAGCTGGTCAGAGCCAACTAGGGCAGGCTTGTAAAAAGATAATTTTTCTCCCTTAGAAAACACAAAGACAGACAGACTGGGCTGCTGGCTTTTCTCCCTGCCCAAGATCTGCTGCCCTGGGCAATTTGTTCTGTTGCAGCAGCTCTTTGCTGGAGTGAGTGGCGTCTGGGCAGCTTCAGAGCAGACGCCAGTCACTCCAGTAAAGAGCTGCTTACCACAGCTTTGGTAAATATTTTCTGCAGTGGTGCAGCAGCGTCTCACAGAGCAGCACTGTTATTTCGTAGGCATCTCCAATAATAACTCTGAGAGAAGCAGCCACAAGGCATTAGCAAAAGCTGCTGCTGCTGACCAAAACTTTGGAGAAGCCGGAACAGAAGTGGGAAGAGAATAGAAATAGGGACTGAGTCACTGCCTGGAGAGGCAGCAAGGGAAAATTGAAAAAGGCAGGCTTCTAAAGCTGGTCCTGGGACACGGCTGCGGGATCAGCACACGCTGGGCTGATGCTTCCTCAGATTTCTCACAACCTCCAAATGGGGATATGAAAATCATGATGGGAAAAAGAGAATATTGGCTTCCCTGTTTTGAGTCCAGACCAAAGGTAGCCAGAGGCGCTCATTGCTGAAGTACCAAAGCTACATCTCTTTTTGTGTTGAAACTGCAGTTTTGAGTGTCCCTGCTGGCAGCTGGCTGCAGGATCTCCAGGGCTGCTTTTCCAACAGAAAGCAGGATTAGGGAGGAAAGGAGCTGACCCTGAAGTCATCAGCACTGCTGGGTGTTACTGGGAGCAAATCACCCTTAAACAGACACCAGGACACAGCAGGACACAGTTTGGTCCAGCAAACACCCAGCTTCAACACGCAGCACAGGAGCTCAGCTTTGCTGAGAGAGCAGATGGTGGTTGGAAACCAGGCAGGTCTCCAGGGGATCTTCTCCATTCCATTGCCACACCATGGAATGATAAAACCCCTCTCTGAGCTGGCACCCTGAGGGTTGGCCCTTCTGTTCCTCAAACTGCTGAGAGCCCGTGTCTGTCCAGGAAAAGGCATTCCAGGCTGCTGGGAGAGGATCAGGAGCAGCAGCTCCTTCCCCAAAGCTCCTGCTGCACAGGGATCCTGGCTGCCAGCACGGCCACTCATGGGCTTATCAGGCAGCTCTGGGGTGCAGGTGCCCTCTGCAGACCCCTTTCTTGGAGCCAGGTCTGGGGTTTTCCATAGCTAGACACACATTTCTGACACTAAACTCTTTTGCTGGCGTTCTGGTGAGCCCTGGTGTGGCAGCTGTCACCTCCCCCGGACAGGTCCCAGTTGAATTTTGACCTTTATTTACCTCCTGAGGTAAATATGGCCTGGAACATCTCACTGGCACGCTGGCTCTTGCCCACCCTTCCCAAAACCCAGCCTGTGCTAGACCCAGCCTGGGATGGGTCAGGGATGCAAAGCTGACCTGCTGTTTGCACACAGCTTCCCACGGGCCACCAGGCCATGCTGGGGTGACAACGAGAGGGTGAAGCACTGACTGGAGCAGGCACTGGATAGAAAACTGATTTTATAGAAATGAATGGGGTTTAGCTCCCAGCCTCTTTTTATTCAGCTGGTAAATGATTGATGCACAGTGACCAGACGTGGTGAACCAAGACCAAAACTGCAAGGAGAGAGGAGGAGTGTGGAGAGCTCAGCTGAGGGACTGCAGGAACCAAATCCCAGCGATTCTTGTTCCACTTTTCATGGGATCTTCCCTCTCTTCACTGAGAAGTCCCCCTGTGGTGGGGACAGCAGCTGGTCAGCACCAGCTCAGGACAAGGGCAAAAGGACAATAAATTCCCAAAGCCAGGTTAGGACAAAAGTCTGCAAGTCCTGCCGACCCCTGCCAAAGCCACCTCCAGCCATGGCAGTGACAGTGACCCAGCTCCCAGTGCCACCCTGTGCTCTCCAAACAGGTGGGACACGTGCAGGAGGACAGAGGGACATTGGCCATCCCAACAGGAGCTGCTCCCATCATCATTAGCCAAACAACAAGCGCTTCTCTTGCGGCCATAAAGCCAGGGTGGCATTTTTATTAGCTGAGGTTTCCTCCTTTCTTCTTTTTTTTTTTTTTTCCTCCTTTTTTATGGCCTTATCCACAAATGCTGAGAGCCAGAGGGAATTATTTGTTACTTACATTAAAGCAAGAAGCCCTCAGACCACAGCACTACAACCACTCCCCGTATCATTATTTTGTTCTTTTTGGATTTATATGAAGCTCATTATTAAACCTGAGCTAACACAGACATCCTAACAAGGCACCCAGTGCTAATAACTGCTAAGCAGCATTGTTAATTATTGTAATTACAGCATTTAATTGATGATATTAAAGAGAATACTTGCCTACTTTTCCAACAACAAAAAAAAAATCCACAAATGTAGCTTATTAGCACTAATTCTATTCTTATTGGTAAAACTATTGTTAGATTTCAAAGACAGCAAGTTTGGTGCATAAACTGCACCAAAAAAGACAGCATAAAAAAATGGCTTATGCTGGGATGGTGGGGCATGTTCCCAAATTCTGGTGTCACTTAGCTGGGATGGGAATGGAGGGAGCTGGGCAAAATGAGGAATTCTGTCCCTGAAACCTGCCAGCAGCAGCACTGGTGGCTTTTAGAGGGGCATAAATCCATATATTCCCTTCCAACAGGAGGTGCAGGCAGGTCCATGCAGGCTTGGGGAGCCAGGATCACCTCTCCAAAGGATGGTTCTGTGCAATAAGTGGGAATGGGAATGGCCCGAAGCATCTCCGGGCTCCCCTGTGGTGAGCTGTGGGTCCAGTTTAGGGCTGGGATGCTGTGACAGCCTCTGTCCTCACTGCCCCTTGTAACGTTCAGTGGAATTATTCATGCTGAGCCCAGACACCCAAACGGCCGCAAAAACACCGAGCTGCGCTTTTAATTAAAGATGTGCCGAGATAAAAAGCTGCACAAACCAATTTTCGACAATTAAAAGTAATATTAGAGGCGTTTGTCTCCCCAGTCTGCATATGTCCTGAGCAGCTGGGGAACCTCGCTGCGTTTTTACCGTTGTCAGGACTTTCAGCAGCGATTCCCTGTGCGGGATGAGCCCACAGTCCAGACGTCTCTGTGCTCCAAAGAGTTAAGATTTCACTTGTCAGGCTGTTTTTGTTTCTATTCACATGTCAGTGCCTGTCATTTATTTAGTCAATGGGACATGTCCAAGGGATGGAGACAGACTGGGTTAGTCATTCTGACCGTGGGTCGCCAGTCACTGCAAACTGCCTGAGGTCATTTCCAAAAGCGCCAGGAACAATGAGAGGGAAGCTGGGCCCGGGAGACCTGCAGGAAACGCCGTGGAGATTAAAGACAGAGATAGTCCTTTGCAAAAGTACACTGGAGGAATGTTCCCTATGTTCTGTCAACAGAGTTTCTTCCTCGCTCAAGACTGTCTATTTTAAGTCTGAGCTCGCACCAAAAATGGAAATCCTTGCTCAATGGCTATCAGTGGATCTTGGGTTTCTGGGGCTGCCTCAGCCGAGGAAATGAACCCTCCGGCTCGGCTGGAGCAGCTTCAAACAATCCCTCCTTGCAGCAGCTCTGTGCCTGGCTAAGGATGGAGCTGGAGCCATGGTGCTGCCCTCTTGCCCATGAGCATCGTCCCCACGGGATCCCCACAGAGTTCAGAATCACAGAACGGCTCAGCTTGGAAGGGACCACCAGGGACAGGGACATTGGTCCAACATCCCTGCTCAAGCAGGATCAGCCCAGAGTACCTGGCTCAGGATCACATCCAGAGCTGGGGCACTGGGAATGGCATCCCAAACCCTCATGGCAGCACAGAGCCAGGCAGGGCTGCCAGGAGCAGCCCAGGCTCCAGGACACCCTCCTGCTTTAGGGAGGGCACTGCAGAGGGAGCGCCCGTAAATATTTGCTGCAGCATCTTGGGCTGAGCTCAAGTCCCGTGACTGCAGATTTGGGGGAATGGGAAATTCCTCTGGCAGCCAGCTGGGCCTCAGTGCAGGGCTGAAACACAAGAGCAGTTTGAGGTGCAGAGATGCACTTTTTGATTTTAAGCAGAATAAGCCAGGCCGCCCTTACTTAACACATAAGGTACCTCTGGGTGTTTTGGAAAACATTAATAACAACCACATGATTGGTGTAAAATGCTGCCTTTCCCATCCAGACCTTATTGTTTTCAGATAAATACATTCCATCGAGCCTTTCTTTCCTATCCTGACTTTCTGCATGTGGCTTCTGCATCTCAGGAAGATGGGAATGGGGGGTTTGACCATGGTGGTGGCCCAGGAGGAGCCACTGGAGCCCTCTGGCTTGGAAATTAGGGATGAGGGCTAAACCCTGCCCTCGGTGAGGGTACAAGAACCAGAGCTATGGGACAGGGATGGAAGGGTGAGGAAAAGTAGCTGCACAATAGATCTGTAATATCTTTTAGGGGAAAGCAGAAAATGCATTGTTTAGAACTCAAACATCCCTCACGGACACAGACACACACACGCACACACAAGAGAAAACCCAAATTCTTCAGCGGGTATTTATGAAGCCACTCAGAGACATGATAGAGGCCAGCTCCGGGAGGTTTCTCCACGTGTTGTTAAAGATTCAAATTACAGAGCAGTTCTGAGCCTTTGAAGACGTTGGGGTGGGCACTGTGAGCCCGGGGGCTGCTCGGGGCAGGGTCTGTCTGCGCTGCAGCCGGAGATAACGCAGAGCGAGCCCGGAGCCAGCAATGACGGAGCCACTGGGGGAATTGGCTCTGCCTGCAGATAAGGGAAGCATCCTGCTTTGAGCACGGGGTAAACAACTTTTAATACACAAGTGACTTATCTGGAGAGTCCCACGGGAGGAAGCGGCGCTGGCCGAGGCTCCGCAGGCTCACCTGTGCCCTGTGACACGGTGGGGATGCACCAGGGCCACGGCACCCAGGGGGTTTGGGGAGCCCAGGGAGGGCTTGGGGAGCCCAAGGAGGGCTTGGGGAGCCTGGCTGCTCATGGGGGCTGGGGGTAAGGCTCAACCACCTTGCAAAAGGGAAATGGAGAAAGATGGATCTGTCTCCAGGAAAGGGATCAGGGTTCCTGGTCCGCAGGTGGCCTCCTGCTTGCATGGGTAGGGATTGAGACACCCGAATGAAAAATCACAGAACAGCTGGGCAAAATCAGAAAGACTCCAAAAGGAGACTTAAATGCTCTTTTTAAACAAAAAAACTGCCAACCCAAATCGTTCCCCACTAAGGAGGCAGAATACTGGATAAAATTCAGGTGTCTTTTCATTGATAAGGCCAGGGAGGCACTCCCAAGCTGGAGACAACAACCCCCAGTTGTTTCATCACAGCTGGAGAAGGCTGGTTGTTTCATCGTGGCAGGATAAGATTTGGGAGAAATAAGGAGGTCACAGCCACTCCCTCGTGCTCTCTGTGTAGCTGCAGGGTTCATCTCTGAGCTCTGGCACCTTGCTGAGCATCACTCCCAGGTGGCACCCGGGGGGACACGGCCAAAACCTCGGCCCTTTGTGTTCTTTTGGGGAGAGGAGATGGAGTCAGGAGGGAGCAGGAAGAGCTGCTCTCCAGTTGAGAGCCTGATTTATGGCTGAGGCCTCAGGCAAATCCCTTACTGGCTTTGTGGTTTCATTTCCCCATCTCTACAATCTCTTTCACGGGTCATGTGTGAGGGGGAATTAACAGTCAAACTTTGTTTTTAATAAATATTTAAAGATTTGTCTCGTGTTTTATGGATATTTCTGAATGATCTTCCTGCCCTTGCATAAGGGTCTCTCCCTGCCAGCTCTTTAATCCCAGCTCCTCTCCCTGGCGTGGAGCGATGCCTCTGCTGCAGATTTGGGCTTTCATTGAGTAACAATTAAGCTGCCTCAGTTAAATGTAAAGGCATGTGAAGAAAGTTTGCTGCTGCCAGATCAGTGCTGGGTGCCAGCAGCAACCTAAACTGAAGGGATCCTCTGCAAAAACTCAGCCAAAGCAGCACCCAGCACCCAGCAATGAGCTCTGACCCTCAGTGCTCCAAAATTCCCCATTTATGTGTGGAGCATGAGTAAAAACTCTGTTTTCACCAGCCCAGCATGATTTGGAAGTGAAAGCACAGGCTTGAAGCTCCTCTGAGCTGAGGCCAGTGGAAATTCAGTGTGGGTTTGACCCCAGCACTGTGCACGCTTCAGTCTCTGCCTGTTTATTGTTAAACTCATTAAAACCATCGGGGTTTTTTGCCTCTTAAAAGTGTTTTCTGACTTCATGAAATATGTGAATGCTTAAGAAAGAATCTGTGTGCAACTGTATAAATAGTGACTAACGAAGAGGAATTCTGTGGTGTTCAAAGGGAGGGAAAGGAGCTGATGAGCCTGTGGAGTAATGAGTTAATTTGTCTCCAGCCTACCTGGTGCCCAGCTCACCCTCCCTCAGACCTGGCTGCTGATGGGCGCTGTGCTCCTCCACCCAGATGAGTGATTTTAAACTAAAGATTCAAAGTTAGCTGTCTTAGACGTGCCCCAGCACAAGGTTGGTCACTTCCTTACACTATGGATGTGGAATTTCAATGAGAAGAAATTCAAAGAATTTCAGAAATAAGCGTTTTGACTCTTTGAGTTGAAATCGTCTCTGTTTCTAACTGACACTTCATTCTAATTTTAAAACACTCTTAAGTCTGGAGAGCAAATCCACCCAAGCATTCAACCAACATTTTTGTTCGAGTCCTCATTTCCCAGAAAATTATTTGTCTTATTCAGAACTAGAACAAAAATTTGCAACTGCCAATGATCCGTTTTCATCCCAGATTTAATGTAATAAACTTTCTGGAACTGCTGGAAGTTGAAGATGTCATTAAGTGGGTACCTTGTACTGTCACCAAGATTCATGGAATTTCCCAAACTCATCCCAGGCTTCAGCAGCCCTGTTCAGGGGACGTTTACAGCTTATTCTCCTCTTGTAGGAAAATGATCCCAAGCTCTAAACCTGCTGAGAGGCACTTTGCTGTCTGTCACAGGGGCACATGCTGAAATATGGCCGTGAAAGAAGCCAGCAATGCTCAAACCACTGCAGAATCCCAGCAGAATGAGGCATGTAAGGAATATTTTATATTCAGGCAGAGGAGGGGGAAGGCAGGAGCTGGACTATGCTGGGTTTTTCATGATAAAGAACATTTCTTTAAAAGTTCCATGTTTTATTTTCCTGAGGAATAACCGTCTCCTGTGTTTCCCACCAGGCTGCTTATGATACAGAGCTGGAGCAATCCTACTTCCCCTCCCCATGTCCTTTTCAGTCCACGTGGCTTTATTTGCTAGGATGGGAAGAAGACTTAAAAAGTATAAACAAAAAGAAACAACTGGCTTAATGGCTGTACTTGATGAATGGACTTTATATTGAATATTGGGAAGGAATTCCTGGCTGTGAGGGTGGGGAGGCCCTGGCACAGGGTGCCCAGAGAAGCTGGGGCTGCTCCTGGATCCCTGGAAGTGTCCCAGGCCAGGTTGGAGCAGCCTGGGATGGTGGAAGGTGTCCCTGCCCATGGCAGGAGTGGAATGGGATGAACTTAAAGGTCCCTTCCAATGCAAACATCACACAAACTGTTCTGGGATTCTGTGATCGTAAAGGTCTTTTCCAACCTAAACAATTCCATGATTCCAGCCTCATCCTCCCAGTCTCTCCTGAGCTGAGAGGTCTCCTTTAATCTTCATAGTCCCTGGAAGAAGAGCCTGTTCCTGCCTGCCTGTTCCTGGGTGTTGTTTTCACCTGGATCTCCTGTCCCTCCTGTGCCCCCTGCTCCACCTTCTCCCCGTGTCTGAAGCATCTGAGCACTGGAACCAGCAGCACTCATCAAACCAACAGCAGAGGGGTGGAAAAGGAGTGCCCTGGGTCCAAAATGAGGAGCCCCACAAAACCTCAGGTTTAAGAGACAGGGAAATGTCCCACTGCCCTGCTGGACCTGGGGCAAACCTCAGTGCCCAGCACACACGTGGCCAGCGATGATGGGAATTCACAGATCCCGCTGCCTTCTGAGGGACTGAGCACCCAGATCCCATCAATAACAGCCTGTGCTGCTGCCTGGGAAGTTCCCCCTTTGATTCTCTCTGAGTGCTTAAACCAGTGACTTGGCCAGGAACAGACTCATTTGCAGCAGTCAGTCACATTTCGTCCCCAAATGCTCTCTCTGTCCCTGGGTTTGACCTCACCACCCTCCTCCTGCCAGGGCTGCTCTGTCCTGGGTCTCCTCTGCTTCATGTGAGAAGGTGGAACAATGCAGCTCTCTGAGCACCCCTCCAGCACGGAGGAGTTGGACATTGTTTTCTTTTCCTGTTTTGTTTTGCATGAAATAACTCCCCTCCATGGAGTCACTTCGGCTCCAGAAACAGACTATTAATAAACTTAACTGCTTTGGGGAGCCCAAGCCAAACACTGGCCTTAGAGGGGAAAAAATAAAATCTACAATTGCACAGAGCCTTTTCATCCCTGTGAACCTTGAGAGGGACATGTGGTGATTATCCACCACGTCACCACGTCAGTGCTGGCTCTGGGAGCCACCACAGCCCAGCCTGCCCGTGCTGGCCCTGGGCTGAATGAGCTCTGCAGGCACAGCAGAGGCTGTCTCTAAGCTGGGGCCCTTTGGTGGCTTCCAGCAGCTTGGGTTTGGTTCATGAATAAATGATCCTACAGAGGGGACAAGGGGTGGCCCTGTGGTTAAGGCACAGAGCTGAAGTCAGGGAGCTCAGCAGGAGGAGGAGACAGTACTTTGGTATTAAGGTTTTCTCTGCAGGCCCCACCAGGTTCTGCAGGACATAAACTTTAGGTTTTAAAAAGAAAAATAGCTCTGTTATTTGGGAGTCCAAGGTTCAATTCAAGCAGCCAATGGGGATGAAAACACAGTCGAAGTCTGTGCTCCCCATTCAATGTTAAGTCTTACTCCAGGCACAGAATCAGACTCTCAGACTGAAGCCACTTTGGATAAAACCAAGGGGGTCCAGCAGCAGAAAACAGTCAGGGGACACAGAAAGAGGCTGAGAGTTACTTTGGTAGTGGGTAAGATGATATTTAAAATATATCAATACAGTATCCAACCTAGAGAAGGGAACAGAGGTCCCGTGGAAGCACAAAAGGAAGAAGACCATGTGCTAGACCTTCCTCTAAGGGATACTTGAAGCCAGTGGAGTTGCTCTGGATCTGTGTTATAAAAGCCAAAACAAGATTTTAGCATCAATTCTAGAATGGGATGCATACAAAACTGACACATGGTTGTAAGACTGACAGCTGAACACTGAGTCGAGGTGCCATACCAGTATGGATCTCCCAAAGAACAAAGGGGTTTAATTATTTTCCTTTTAAAATTTTGTAAAATTAACAGAGACCTGAAACAAGAAGCAACACAAGCCAAGTGTCCAACTTGCACTCACAAACCACAAACCAGTACCTGCCCCCCACCCACTCCCAAAGTAAACTTGAGCCTAAAATTCAGTAATTTTTAAAACAGCAGGTCTTTCACTCAAAGTCCCCAAATAACTACAGGTTTCACTTTCTTCCATTATCTCCAGTATGAAGAAAGCCTGGCAGCTTCCCTTCCATATAACAGCTGCCTCTCCTTGGCATTAACCTTCCCCCAAACAACTCTGAGGTGGGTTACCCCAATTTTCCTGCCTATTCTGGAATGAAATCATTGCTTGCCCAGGATGAGGGCTGGTACCTTCCCCATGATCACCTGTACTTGCTCCCGGCCCTCAGAACACCTTGTTCATGTGCTTCCCATGGCAGATTGGGAGCGTGTTCCCCTCTCTCCCTGTGGATGAGGCTTTGCCTGATGTGCAGGGACTTGCTTTGGCACCATCTGATTAGCTGCTGTTAACATCACTTATCCTGCTGGAGTTTCTTCCCAGTGAGCAATGAAACATTCCTAATCCAGGCAGATTAAAGAGAAACACGTTTCATCATCCACCCCTCAGCTTCACCCACTCCATTAGAAGGAGAAAGGCTTTTGGGTTTGGGAATTGCTCACAGCTCCATCAGAGTGGAGCAACTGTGATGGAGACACAGCCTGACAGATCCCAGCTCCATGGGGATGTTTGGCTGTGAAAACAATTTTCATGGTGCTTTATCCCAACCTGCTGCAGATGTTTTGTACCCTGGGTGAGCCCAGCCTTAAGTGCTGCTGCTTCCAGACACTTTCCAAGGCTTTCCATGGTGGGTCAGCTGCACCCACTGCTGCTGTCCAGCCTCCTCCCTGGGCTCAGTCTGGGAAAACAGGAGATCATACCCAGCATGGCCTTATCCAGAACACACTTCTCATGTTTTAACCTGGTCTTCTAAGCTTGTGTAGCTGCTCTCAGTGGATGTGACCACGTGCACACATTCCCTAACCATGGCAGGGGCTTTTATAGCCGTGGGTCAGTCACCACCTGATTTAGCTGTGCCACAAGTGAGGGGCTCCATGAACATTCCAGCTGGGAGGAGAGCAGCCTGTGAGCACTGCTGCTGAGGAAGGACCAATCTACAGTCCAGGAGATGTGACACCAAAGAATTTACTGGCAGGATGGAAATACTGTGTCAGAAAAAGCTGGAATTGGAAGCTGCGTTTTTGTTGTCACCCAGAAATCCCATTACAAGGTAAAAATAGGGAGGAAACCAGAGCTTCACTATTTCCGCTGCTCATGGGGCAAGTTATTTTTATTATCGCAATAAAAAAAGATTCTGCCTTGAGAAGTTTGGGGAGGTATCACTGGCTCTCTAAAACCTCTCTCTGGAAAGGATGGTGATCACTAACCCCAGGTAAAACATCACAGTCTCCCTCCAGCCTTGATCTCTCCCCAGTGTTTCCCATATCCCTTGTTTTGACTGATCCCTCGACATTGTGCTCTTGGAGCAGGGGCTCTCATGTACCTGCCTGGGGCACTGCAGCTCCTGAGCTCCAGCAGGACCCTGCTATAAGCCAGGAAAGTCCCCACTTTCCTGAGACATGGCTGGACACAACAAAACAAGAACAGAGGCAGCAGCACAGGAGAGCCCATCCATGCTGCTCCGCTCTGCCACGACACTGAGAACCAATTTAGATTCAAACCAAGCTTTTCACTTGCCACCAAAATAAGCAACTTATGGAATTGCTATCCTCCCCAAACCACAGGGTTGTTTTAATGACCTTCCATTTAAGAATAAAGGAGTGAAATGTCTAATCCTGTCGAGTGTGTAAGAACATGACTCATTCCCTCAGTGCTGTAAGCTGCCTCCTTTTTGGCAGCTGCTCTCTACGGCACCAGGAGCAGCCTTCAAAATGGCAGGGCTTGGATCTGCTCACCTGGAGTGAGAAATAAACCCTAACTGCAGGTAAGACCTCATTTCATGTGTGTTTGCAATAATATTATTCCAGTTGCCAAGCAGCAAACAGGAGGTGCAGTAAAGGAAAGAGATAAACCCATGTGAACGGGGTTGTGCTCTCGGAATCATTGAATCCCAGAAGGGTTTGGGTTGGAAGGGATCTTAAAGCTCATCTTGTCCCCATGGGCAGAGACACCTTCCACTATCCCAGGCTGCCCAATTCCCATCCAGCCTGGCCTTGGACATTCCCAGGGATGGGGCAGCCAGCTCCATTCCTTCATATGGGAAGGTTTATCCAATTGTGCTGGGTTTATCCGATCTTGCCCAGTTAAGTTGGTTAAGATCTTGGTTAAGACCAAGACCTGTTCTGTCTGAATAAAAAGGGAAAGCTGATGATTTGAGGTAAATATGGACTCAAACCTCATAGAAATCCCTGACTGTCTTCCTACTGGCAGCCCCAAGCTTCACGCCGGGCAGAAAATGGACAATGTGATGGGAGAAAATGTGGCTGTGATCATCCCCTGTGTGCGTGGGTTCTGCTGATGCAAAAGGTGATGGTCTTCAAGTCAGCTCCTTAAACTGACCTGTCATATAAACAGTGAACAAACAAGCAGGAACAACCCGTGGCTGTGTGTCCAACTGCTTCTGTTGTTCATGTAACCACTTGTTTGTCCATGCTGCAAGATGCTACTGGGGCAATTAACAGGGTGAGCTCGCCCCTAATGGGTTTTTTCATCAGCAGAACCCAAACCACCGAGCCCTCCCTTGTAATTCTCTAAGCAACACAGTTGCTGCCTTAGTCTTCCAGTTGAAAAGGGATAATTGCAGTATCAAGGAGAGCTCTCAAGATCTCTCAGGAGATGTTCTGGGGCTCACAGGATCAGGTCCTAAGCATGCATGATTCACTGAAATAAACAGTGGTCTGCATGTTTAAACTTGGCTCTCAAATTGGCTCCTAGAAATGAAGGCCCACACTCCCTGCAGCAGCAGCACCCGACAGGATATCCCTAATAGAGGTGTTGGAACCTCTTTCAAAATGAAAGTTGAAATTCTAAACTTGCTTCTAAAGCCTGGCTTAGAACACACAGAAATGCAGCTCGCAGCAGGCATGCAAAAAATGCATTTGTATCTCTTTTTCCTTTCTCTTTTGTCTCTTTGGCTGGAGGAGGTGATGCCAGACTCAACCAGCAGTGCATGGGTTGTCAGAGCTGTTTGAAGATCAGTTCAGTTAAACTGAATTTCACACCTACTCCATGCAACATCTGACTTTGTGTCTTGTCTAACCTTCCAGCTGCCAGACAGGAGCCGGCTGGCAGCCCTGCCCCAGCTGCCAATAAAGGCCTGGCACCTGGATTTAGGGATTTAAGGCTAAGGATTTTCTGTAGGAGGCTCTTCTGTGCCGACAGTTATGAATCTCCAGGGCTGTGTAGACATTTCTATCAGTGCTGGCCATCACTCAAATCCTTGCAAACAATGACTAACAGGAGCCCACACATGGCTCTGAGGGAGCTGTGCTCTCCAGCCTGGCTGTGTCACACATGTGGGGTCGAGAGACCATTGGGACCAGCAGGAGGATGCACGTGGTTCCTTCAAACCCAAAGAACTCCCATTGTGGTGTCACCACACACACGGGAATCCTCTCTGCCATGGGAATACTGTTTGGGGCACCCAAGCTCAAAAGCCCAGAGGAAACTTGGGTCAATATCCCCACGGTCTGGTCACGCCTCTGATGGCAGCTCTGACAGCCTGTGAGTCACCCAGGAAAGATTAGAGGAAAGTTCCCCTCTGTTTTAGTGAATGAATAAGCTCTAAGGTTTTTCTAGGGTGTGGAAAAAGATAAGGCTTAAGGAGGAAATGCAATTGTCTGTGGAGCCTTCAGGTCTACCAAGTTCTTCCAGCACGTTCCTAGAAACAGCTGGCATTTGATTCTATAAATTAGGGGTGCCTTTGAATCATGTTCTGGACTAACTGGAACCAGTGTACCTGAGATCCTGGCTGCAGTGCATTTCGCTGGAGAGGCTTTATAGGTTTTATGAAGGTCATCACCCACTACCAACTGCTAAAAGACTTTAGAAAGATCATTCACTTGAGCTACAGCATGCAAGGAGCTAATGGTGGGAAAAATTCTGCTGAGCCTACCTAGATCCTTGGAAATCTGCAGAGACAGCTGTAGCACCAGGAGCATCTCCCATGTGCCCCAAGTAAAGGGCAGGGACAGGCTGTGACTCTGTTCCAGCTCCCCAGCAGCAGCAGAAAGCAGTGGTGGCCACACAGGGTGAGGCAGCTGGCTCTGCTGGCTTATCCCTCCAGAGGTTTGGATGTTATATGGGTGGGAGGCCATGAAAGGGCCCTCTTTGGTTCCGAGCAAGATGTTTATGGACCAAACCCTGCCAGCACTGCTGGTAAGCAAGAACCTGCTCCACTCCCACCACAGAGCTCAGACTGGAGCAGCCTGGAGCTCTGTCATGTCCATTCTGATGCCACCTTCACTGTGCCTGGTAGAGGCCTTGGAGGGCTCAGCCCACCAGTGCCTGGGGGCTGCTGACCTGCCAGGGCACCCATCTCCACCAGGGACCATGGTGGTGCCCTCTTGGAGCACCCCTGAGTGGGTCCTTCACTGCAGGTCATTTTCATCTGTTTTTATCTCTACCATGAGCACAGGTTTCAGGTGGGTTATCCCATGGGGTGCTCTGTGGCCAGGCAGGTTCCCACCCTGAGGAGCCTGGAACACCAGCACCATGCCAGGTCTTCTGCTGCCATCGTGTCTAGAACTGTTCAGGAGAAAGTTCTGGCCTGGGCAGGCACTGGGAGCCGTGTGTGGCTGCCACAGGATCCATCTCACTGAACTTTTGGATTCCTTGCAGTATGGAACTATAAATTATCCCTGTTCTGGCCCCTCACGATGCCTGTGAAAGATGCAGCCAGGAATGCTCAAGTTCACCCACTGGGGAAACGTCGTGTTACGTGAAGATTGCAGCCTCCCCCCTTATCTGGGAGGCAGCTGATGAAGGGCCTGGCGTCAGTCTGGCAACTCTGATGGCTCCCATTTAGCACCACGAGAGAGCTGCCTATCAGCAGGACGCTGGGGCAGATAGCAGACAGGACTATCTAATCACATACCTTTTGCATTAGTGCTGCCATATATTCCTTCCATTTACAATCGGGAGACTGGGCCCGCACTGAATTTTCACAGGAATGAACTGTCAACAACCCCATCCTTCCCAAGGCCTAAAAATGGGAGCTTTATCACAGAGGCCAGTAGACTTCTTTTCTTAGACTTCCAGGCAATGGCCGGAGCAGACTTGGAGCCCCCACGAGCGAGACATTAAGGAGACCTGTTTGAGATAACAGCAGTTCACTTGGCTCTCTCAAGAATGCCTCATGGCTGTTCCTTTTCAAAGCAGAAGTAAGGAAACCAGCTCAATTAGAGCATATCAAGAAACTTTGTGTCTCCTGGTTTGTTTACCTTTTATCAGTGCTCTTAATATGCTTTCCTGCTTTTCCAAGGGGAGTGGGAGGACTTTGCTTTGTAAGATCCCACTAGAAAAACCAAATAAGAGGCAGTTTTTTAAAGTAACAAATCAGAGTTATTAACAGAAGGGCAAACTTTCTGCTAACTTGATGTTTCACTGCTTTTGGGTGCGTGATTAAGTTTCATTTTGCAGAAGGAGATAGTTGTGCTCAGCGCACGTTGCCAGCCTATAATCTCTCGGGTCATGTTTAAATAGTCTGTGCAACCATTAGTTCCTCTGTGAGCCAAATGCACATTAGGACTTGTCCTAAATGAAGTGCCCGGTGAAACATCCTCTCCAAGAATGGCATCTCACAACATTTTTCCAAGCCAAGCCCTGACTCGGTAGCAAGCTCAAGTTCAGCAGCTCTCGGAGCCTACATTATGCCATTAATTGAGGGCATAATTAACGATGGCCAAATCTCACAAAAGTGCCAAATTAGATTTCACTTGAGACAAGCAGATGTATTTGGGATGACTGGAGCAGGCCAAACCCTGCCTGCCACTGAAGCCTGGAAGTCTGGTCACAGACAGAGAATCAGATTTGCAGCCTTCACATGACTCAGCTCTCTGAGCTGCAATCAGAAGCTCAAATCCCCCTGACCAGATGGATGCATAGTTCCCTGCAGTGCTTCTGAAAATTAAGATTTTCTTTTGGAGGTCGGCTGGTTCATCCTACGTGTATCTAAAAGCTTTTGTGTCTCCTGCACCCCTCACCTTCTGCAGGTGAGCTAGAACCTTGCCAGTGCCCTGCACTGCCACACAGATCCCTCTTGTGCTGAGAAGGGAAAATAATAACAGGAAAAGGAGACAAATCCGTTGTTAAAATCTGGTTATAATCCACTGAAAACCCTGGAAAAATGTTCAGAGGATATTTATATTGCAGTCACTTAGTTCCCACCTGCTGCCTCCCAGCACAACCCTGAGCTGTCCAAACCTTGCTTTGTGACCTCTGCTTACCTCCATCGTGTTTGAAACTTTACTGATTTGCTTTGGGATGGTTTAGGACAGGGCAAACACAAAGTTTGGCCAGTAAAGTTCAGCTTCCAGCTATCTCCATCTGTAACTTTGGGGTTGGGCTACTAAACATTCAGCCTCACCCTGTCCCTCCAGAAAACTAATTTTACTCATTTCCCACTGGGAGATAAAATGCAGGTCTGCTCCCATTCCAGAGTTCTTTGGCTGGGACACAAATAGCTTTGGAAACACTCTTATCTGTGCTCAAACATCCTTTCAGAAAATGTATCAGCCTGCAAAGAGCTGTCCTGGTACCACAGAGCCTCTTCACATGAAAAATGGGAGCTCAACCCTCAACCAGATCTTGTCAAGGAGATTTGCTTTCCTCTTAACACCAACATCCCACAAACCCAGAGGGAGGAACATCCCTGTACAGGAGAAGCCTTTTACAAACCATCCACCCTGGAAGGAGCCTGCCCACATGTTCTGGGGGCTCCTTAGCAGGATGTCCCTGAGGGTTTTATCCTGCCCATGGTCACAGTGAGGTGAAGCTGCACCCCCAGCACAGCCCCAGTTTTTCTCTCCTGCCTGGAGTGCTCCTGTTACTCAAGACAGCTTCCCTGAGACCCTTGTTTTTCACGTGCTTGACATTTTTTACGGTTCCTCTAACCCAGGCACAGGCTCAGCTGAAAACAAGCCAGGCTTGTATCAACTGCTGAAAGCAGGAGCGGTTCGGAAATGTGGGCAAGTTGAAACCTGGGCTGGAACAGCTCTGGGCTGGCTGGGACATCCTCAGGCTGGAGCCCCTGTGCTCTGGCAGTTTCCTGAACCTGACCTCCCTCTCACAGCAGTGACACTTGGCTCACGTGGGGGTGGATTTCACAACCACATCTTTGGCACTGCTGCTATGCCAGAGAGGAACCATCCCTAACTCCTGACATATCTGCTGCCTGAGGACACTCACACCCTGGGTGCCTGAAGCATTATATATATTTCTGAGGGGAAAAAAAAAGAGTTTGGCACTGCACAGCAGTAACAGTGAAATCCCAGCACACCTCTCTGCTCCATCCCTCCATACCAGCCAAACCTGCCCCTCACACCTCTGCAAAGGGGCTCTGGGACTTGGCAGGGATGGCTGCCAGCTGCCAGCTGGGTTTAGGTGACTGTCTCACCAGGCCAGGCTTGGTGTGAGCTGCTGACTTGGGCTTTGGAGCCTGTCTTGGCTCCTCGTCTCTGTGAACCCCAGGATTTCCTCTCCCAGTAAGGGAGGAAAGGGAGCAATGGGAGCACAGGGGCTGCCAGTGGCTTGGCGAGTCCCCATCCTCACTTGCTTCTCCCAGGCTCATCCCTAGCTTGTCCCAGGCTTATTCTCATGGCAAAGGAGCAAGCAGGGCCACCCCAGTGCAAAAGAGATGCCTGCAGGGTGGATAAGGGGACAAGAGGAGAGGCAGAGGCTCCTCACGTCCCTTGCCCAATCTTGCACCAGGGTCTGTTCCTGGCACCTAAGAGAACAACTCATTCCTGATGGCTCCCAATCCCTCTGCCTCATGGTTTGCCTGATGGCTCCCAAATCTCCTGTGCTCTGGAGCATCAGGAGCCCCTTGCAGACATCTCCAGATGAGCTGCAGGCTCCTTCCCATGGCCTCAGGGTCGCTGGTGCTGCCGTTTGGGACCCATGGCTCTGGTGCTGTGGGGATGTATTTCCACTGTCCTGCACTCCACACTGGTGTCTTTAAAGGCTGACACATTGCAAAATAGAAACAAAATGTTTGCAGCACACTATCAAACCTCAGTGGCTTCATTTATCCCCCCAGGACTGGTGCAAATGGTCAAACAGATAGCGAGGAGCCAGGCCCATTGCCCTTGGCCTGGAGCCTGGAGAGCATTTTCCATCAGCTCTGTTTAGGAGTTGTCTGTCCCCAACACTCCATCTACCTTTGTCCTTTGACAAAAAGCCCCTCTCCCAGTATTCCTGGGGTTAACCACTCCAGGGATGGCATTTTCTGGTGGGACAGTGGTTGCTGTCACCTTGCTCTGACCCACAGGAACGCAGTGGTGCTGCGGCACGGTGGCAGCAGGTTACAGCCCTGAATAATCCCTTAAATTCTACAGGATTTCATACAGAAACAGCAGATTTTTTTTTCCTTCTTTCATTTAATAACATGGACAAACTTGCCTGGATTACCCACTGCTCTGAGCTATTTAGAGGAGTTCTATTTATTGACAGGTATCTCCCTTGCACACCCTCACTGCGCAGTTCCCATGTCTCCTCACATGTTTATGTCCCCAAAAATTAGAAGGGATAAAAAAAACCCCTGCCTTATATGAAACCCTTCATTTCACTCACTTAATGGAACACATTTTCACATGCCTTCACCCCGGCTCTGAGGCTGGAGTCTGCTTTTGCTTGGCCATATTTTTCATGCATTTCGTTTCCTTATCGCACCATATAATTTTCAGACGAATGAAAATCTGGGCTTTCACTTGCACAAACACTTGGACATGAAAACCTGGTCATTGCCAACTCTTACAAACATATCCTCATAGCTGATGGGGTTTGTAAGGCCTCGGTCCTGGGAGACCTGTGAATGTACCAGAACCTTGACTTTCCTCTTTTTTTCAGGAGTCATTTTCTGGCCTTGATGGTTCCAGAGAAAAGCAAAAAAACCTCAGGAACCCAAATAATGCCAAAGGTAGAAGGCAGAGAAAAGAACTCCCTTGTTACAATTTAAAAGAATATGCCTTTGCTGGAGTTTTAAGGGAATCTGGTGAGTTGGGGTTGGCAGAGGTTTGGGAACACAGCACAGGACCCTGCTCCAGCACCTCCTTTGGAAATGGGATTCAGAGCAACACCCTGCTGGGGGCTCTCACCCTGGGCAGTCCTTCACCAAGGACTCAGCATCACCCTTTCCAGGCTGCTTTTCAACTGGTTACAAAAACTAAAGATGCATTCTATGTACAGACTGCCTCTGCCAAGAAAAACAAACTCAAGAGATGCCTTTTTTTTTTTCCAGGCGCTCGTAAGCAAACCAACGCAAATATTAACAATCACTACGTTAGACCCCAACTCCTGTGAAATAATAAAAGAAGGTGACACTGTAACCCTGAGCCTTAAATCATGTGTGTAATGCACTTCTGTCCATCTGCTGCTTTCCATCCAACAGCAATTAATAGATAAGTGTAAAGACAGAAAGTAATAATTCCAGGAAGTAGGATGATTAATTTCTATGAATTGAAAGTGAAAGACTGAGGTTCTTGCTTTTTTTCTGGTGGCAAAAAATTCATTGCTGGTGATGGCAGTGGGAATTAAAGGTCAGTGGTCCCTCTGTTGCAGACCTGTTGCAGCCCATGGGTAAAGGGCTGTGAAGGGTGCAGGATGCAGAACTCAGGGTATTTGGCCCTCCATCAGCGCATCTCCATCTATGGTTGACAGATCAGCATCACAAAGTAGAAGCTTCTAAAATAAAGAATGTATCCTTGAGACCTTCTAATTAAATGCTGTAGGACAAAAAAGTGGAGAGGAGATTTCACAGATGTGCCAGCCTTGAGGATCTGTCCCAAGATTTACAGTTTTGTTCAGCTTTTCCTCAAAGGAAAAGAACATCAGGGACTCAGCACATCCATATTCCAGCCTCTATTGCCATACACAAAACCCCCAGAAAGTCCCTTCCTGCTGCCACACAACTCGATGGGAGCAGAATCTGCTTGCTCAACTCCTGGAGAGTAATTGCAGGCTAATAACATGCGCTGGCATGTGGGCTGGGATGTGAAGTATGTGTGTAGGTGCCTCTGGAAATATGTCACTTGGAAAACACCCCTTTAGCCCACAGAAGCCCTGTTCAACAACAGGAATTCCTTCAGATCCATATCCATTCAAACTCTAAAGCCACTTGTTGTTGCTCTGCCAGGCAATAAAGCAGCGATAAATGAAGGAATTTATACATCAGACATCTCAGATTCTTCTCCCTCCTTTCCCAGGAGCAGGACAAGGGGACAGTTAATGATCCTAGTTTATGGTATAAATATTTTGACAGCATATATTTTGATACCATAAATTTTAACAGCTCTGGCTGTTTTTAAACTCTGTTTATTCCCCACCAAGAATCTGTGTGAAGTAATAATATCCGAAGTGTTTTTTAAGGAGCATAACCTGTCCCTGGGAAAACATTCTCCTTCCTTTAAAATAATATCACTTTGCCTGACAAAGGAAGTCTGAAAGTCTGGAATTACAGAGCATTCAGGACTCAAAGCTCTGTTTTTCCATCTTTAGGTGAGATTTCTATATTTGTGTAGGATCCTTTGCTCATACAACATTCCTGGTGAGCTCCTGTTACCCTGTACCTCTGAATCCTACTAATCCCAGCCAAGAACTCTCAGATCAGCACAGAGGAAGGAGGAAAAGCTGTTCCCAGACAGCCCAGGAATAACTGGGAATATCTATAAGGAACCAGGCTTCACTTCTCCTGCCAGAGAAACCATCACGCTGCTGGGCCACTTGCAAGGCTCTTGGTCCCTCTTCCTCACCTGCTGAGCCAAATTTCCAATGCTTAGAGGAACGGAGACCTTGAGACCCCAAATTTCACAGCAGCTGCCCTATGGAGGGACAGGACAGGGATTTGTTCCCCCAAAAAGGTGACCAGGGCACTCAGGCAGTGAGCAGCACCTTCCTCTGCCTGTCCCATGGGAGCAGAAGAGACTGTGATGGGCAAGCCATGGGAAATTACCCAGATGGGATCATTATAGGGCCAGAGACTTCAAATCCCAACAAACCCAAGATTTGTTAGTGCCACTTGTTAATGAACAACCGATTTAATTTCACACTCCAAAAGGAACCAGCTTGGAACAACTTTCCAATATGCTTCCTGGATGTCATTACACCCAAATAGCTGCTAATGGGATGAATTTCAAGCAGAAGTTTAGCTGGATTTTGGGGTTTAGAGTGTGCTGCGACACGCTTCCCACAGCAGAGCTGAAATTCCCTGCAAACATACAATTAAAATTCTCAAATTGCACAAAAAACTGCTACAGCTTCATCTTCTGCAGCAATTTCTGATGGCCGCAGTTTTCTCTTTCCTAGGAACAAACCTTAATATCTACAAATAACAGGGCCTGTGTCAATCTCCAGACATGCCAGCTCAGGGCTGAGAATGAGATAGGCAGAAAAATGTTGCTGGGAGAAGGCTCTGGCCGTATCTGCCTCCGAACTTTCCCAGGCACAGAAATGAAATGTGGACCCCGGCACCTCGGTGTCTGGCTCCAGCTCTAAAGTGGTTTCCACTGGTTATAGAACATGCTGACAGCCGCTTCAGATAAGTAGGGCAAGGCAAGGGCACTCGGGCACTTGGCAGCCAGAGGCTCCTGAGTCCTGCCTGTGTGGCTTCGGGAGCAGCTCCTGAACCTTAGGCCTGTGAACAATTCCTCCACCAAGGGCACCTGACCCATAAATCCCTTCGGTAATTTAAAGCTCATTAAAATCTCCAATCAATAGTGCAGGACACTTGGAAGCCCTCGAATCCATTACTGTAAGTGGAAGAGGAATGGGAAGGCAGTCATGCTGAATGTGAGCTGACTTCCATGGCTGATCCCAAATGTAAAAGGGTTTTGAGTTGTCCACCCGTCTTAAGTTTTTACAGCATGCCCAAATCCCTTCCCCATATCAGAGAGTTCCCAAACCTTTAATGGCATTCATGGAATTTCTTTCCTTTTTCATCTCTTAAGGATACAATTCCACTGGGATCTGGAGCTCTCACAGGGTGATTTTTTTCGAGCAAGTTGAAATAATTCCAATTAAATCTATTTAAACACCCACTTAATGATGCTCTTTCAAGGAGGTGGGGGAGGCAGAGATTTTGAGATGGCTCGGATTTGGAGTCAGATGTAATTTTGCTTCTCTCCTGCTTGCACAACTGACCATTAGCAAAATTGTTGGTGGCGTCAGGATGGTTGTTCCTGTGTTTTCAGATCTCTCTTACACCATTACAGAACTTCCATTTCACAACTGACGCATCACTTTTGAAAGGGCAGAAATTGCTTTATAGCACTATAAAGCTCTGCTGGAGATAATGGGTCATTTGTATCAAGGAGACTCTCTTTTCCCATGAGGATATTTCAGGGAAGCAGGCAGGTGCTGGGAATTCCAGCAACATTCCTGCCCCAAGACCCCTCAGCATCCCTGATGGTGTGGTGTGCTCTGTGTTTGAGTGGTCAAGTGACACGATGACACTTTTTGGAGAGAAATGAGCAGGAAAGGATCCAAAGCCTTCACCAACTTAAAGCTCTGGCAGGAGGATGCCCACAAAAGGGGGTTGATGTGTGAGTTTGGGGCAGGAGCTGTTTTTGGGACACGTTTGCCCTGTGTTGCTCAGCCAGGAGCCTCTCCTGAACAAACACCCCTGAACGTGTCCACGAGCAGGGAGAGAGGCTGTCACAGGGTATTACTTCCATCCTTGCAATGTTGCTGAAACAGAAGTAGAGGCTCTTTCACACACACAAATTACTCGGTAGCGTAAACATCGCCTGGAGGAGCCCACTCGGATTTCAAAGCTCCACGGTGCAGCCTGGCAGCCTCACACGGGATTTTACCCTCACACACACACACACATACACACACACACACTGAGGGGTTTAATTGCAATGAAGAAACCCTTCTGTCTCAACAACAACCCCGGGTTGATAAGTGCTGCTCTGCCTCTTCTCCAAGTAATCTCTCCCTAATCAGACGGGCAGCCTGGAACAGAGGTGGAAAGCGGAGCACGGGGCGACGTCTTTCCTAGGAAAAATTCTCCCCTGACCTTCCAAGGTTTAAAGATGCTTGCTGGGCGTCAGCACCGGCCCTGGTGTGTCCTGTGGGCAGCCCCAGAGCTCTGCTGACGTGATCCATGTGCTGGCATCAAGGCTGGGGTGATGGCAAAGCCTCTGTCCCTGACCTGGCTCTTGGGGATGAAGGTCAGGCCAGCACCAAGCCCAGCTGCTCAGCACGGGCTGCAGTGATTTACCCTGGTAAATCACATTTATTCAGTTTTCAGCATTCCACTAGGCCAGGTTGGATGGGGCTTGAAGCACCCTGGGATAGTGGAAGGTGTCCCTGCCCATGGCAGGGATGGAATGAGATGAGGTCTAAGGTCCCTTCCAACTCAAACCATTCTGTGATTCATCTGCCTCTTACCCAGTTTCAGGAATATGATTCAAACCAGCAGTCTAATATCTTCACAAAGCTCAAATTAGCCCGAGACAGCTCGGTTTCCGGCAGATTGGGGATAATTGCTACTGGTTGATCACCCAGACTTCTCTGCTTTGAACTCTCTTTTCAGTTGCTTATTCATTTCCCCCAGACTGTGTCTGGGGCTTACGACTCGGCGCAGTTTGGACAGGAAAGGAGCAGGTCCTGAACTGCCAGCACCTCCCTGAGCTCACAAACTCCACATCCCCGCATTATCCCAGACCACGCCACGGAGGGGCTGTCGTGACAGAGAGTTTATTGCTGGAGCACCAGAGTAAACAGAATCCCACATCAATCAGGGCTGTTTAAAACGTTTATTACGTTTCACGGCTGCCATAATTGACAGGTTTGGAAAGCTTTTTCTATTTTCTTTTAGGTCCCTGTGTAAGGGCTTTGCACATTGTTAAGGAGGGTCTCCTCACAGTTCAATTTGCTCTCTGTTCGAGATGAAACTTCCCAAATTTCCCCGGTGTGAGCCGAAGAGGTGTTAATGAGAGCAAGGCAAAGGAATGAATTGCAGCCAGCCCAGGGAGCCTGTTCTCGGGCTGTGTAAAGAACTTAATGTTCGTGGGGAAGTGGTTGAACTGGTTTCTTTCTCTGAAAAAAAGCCCCAAGAAGAGCTGGAAATGTTTTTGTAGAGCAAATGTCAACAATGCAGGACTCTCCCCCTCGTCTCCTTCAGCAGAGACCCAAAGCAAATCCCGGGAGAGGCACGTACAGCAGAATTCAAAGCAGGCTATTTAAATCTCAATTCACAATTACACTCGTATCAAGGAAACTTAATTATCTGTATTTTACCATCTTATCTCCAGTATGATTTCTCCAAACAAACAGCAGTCTGGAAACAGCCCGTAGATAATCCATCCAATCTCTGATATCTCAGTCGGGAAAGTCAGCGCCTGGGGCAGCGGAAAGAGATGATGGGGGAAGTCAGGAGCACCAGATTCCCAAAGGGACCTGCTGGATGCTTGCCGGGGCATGGGGCACGTCTCTGCCGAGCCCAGGCAGGGCTGGAGGAGCTGCTGGCTCTGGAAGGGGTCTGGCTGTGGGGGCAGAGCTTTGGGGCTCAGCAAGAGCAGGGGAAGAGGCTTCACATCAAAGCCAGCAGCACAGGGCACTGCTGTGCCAGCCAGATGTGCACAGCTGTGGGCTGAGATGTTCCTCTGTGTGTTATCAATATGATAACACCCTAACCTCATTAGGAGAAATCACATGTGAGTAAGCACTTGTGGAAATGGAGAATATCTGGGAAATCATGCAGTTTTCTCAGCATTCCTTTGAAGGTGAGTGTTCTTGCTGGATTTCGCGTTTGCCAGCCCAAGAGCTGGGCAACAAATTCCCATTACAATAGCTCAGCAAACATAAAGATGGATCCTGGATCCAGCATCCTTCGTCCTGCAGTAAAGATGGGCTCTTGGACACTCCTATAAGGTCATCAAGTTCCCTGAAAGAAGTTTGGGGATTGATGAATTCCCTCAGGTAGAGCTGTTCTCACACAATAGTTTTCACAGGCTGCATCCCAAACACATCCTCCCTTCTACAAAGACGTGGGAAGTGCTGACCTAACTCTGGCTCCAAGGCCTGATCCATCTGTGTCCAAACTCCTTGTGATGACGGCAGTGCTAATAACTAATTCTGATAATAATGAAATGTCAAGGAGAACTTTCCATCCAAAATGATAACCGAAGCACTAAGGAACACTCTGAAATAGAGGGAACAAAGTGTGTGTAAGTCCATCTGTGTGTGATGTTTCCTGTTTTCACACTTGCTGAAGGGATCCTGAATGGGATGGATAAAAGTTGTGTTGCCTGGTACCATCTGCAGAACTCAGAGCATGCAGTGAGTGCTGAACCCACCCTACACAGACATTTCACAACCCTCTCACTCTGGTCACCTCAGGCTCCCTTCACAGCACATGGAGAGCTCTTTGCATCTCCAGTGGGCACTGCTTAAGACCTTAATTACTCCCTAAGATCTTAATTAATCCCTGGAGGTGTTCACCTGCATTCCTCCACTACAGAGGGAGCCAAGTTCTACTTCAGGCATCCCATGCAGTGAAATGCCTAAAGAAGTGTGGGATGAATCCACAGAAGCACAGAACTGTGCAATGAATTTTGTGTGTTGCCCAAGCCTGGATCCTTTCCCTGCTGGACTTTCCATGGCAGTTCTCTAGCAGAAAAGTTGTACTGAAGCCATGACACTCCCTGGCAGGGGGGCGATATGATGCTCCTTCCCAACACCACCCAAATTCACTTGGGATTTATCCCTCTGAAACAGTTCTCTTGCTCCAAACCAGCAGATTGACCCTTTCCACCATACTGGGATGGCACAGAGCAGGAAATCCAAACAGAATTCCCTGGCACAGGGTCTGAGCGGCCACAGAATCAGCTGGAAATGGGGGACAGTAAAATGCTTAGTAAGTTCATTAAGTTTTCTGCAAAGGCCATGTCCCAGTGTCAGCTCATTCAGTGATGTCTGCAGGATCCCAAGATCATTCCCACTTTCCTTTGCTCCTTCCAGCCATGCTGTCCCTCCTTGCCACCCACTGCTGGTTCAGTCAGACCTGGCTGAGGCCACAGAATCGTTTAGGTTGGAAAAGACCTCCAAGACTATCCACTTTGATTGATCAACCAGATCAGCTATTCCCCCAGTGAAATGTCTCTAAACTTGATCTTCTGCTCCATTTATCCTGCAAGACCTTTGTGCTCCCTCCTCCATCCTGTGGATGAGATCCAGCTGGATGCTGAGCTCCCCTGAACACACTGGAAACCATTCCCAGCCCAGTGTCTCCCAGGGACCGGGCAGATCTGGGCTTTTGGGCTCTCTGGAGTATCCCAGGTGTTCCCTGTCCATGTGAGTTTTTGGTGGGATTGCTGCACCCTGGGAATTGCTGTGCCCTGCTCTACCTGGGGGATGGCAGGGTGCCACGGTCAGAAGTTCCTCCTCACTGAACTGTTAGTCCCATCTCCAAGGAAAATACCCTTTTTATGTGCTAAACCCAGCGTCTCATTCCAAATGTAACAAATTAAAGTGTATGAAAGTTTGAAAATACCTTAAATGCTAGGATAAGCAAAACTATAAAAAGCTGAATGCCACAAATCAGGGACTATGCTGGAATGGGAGACTTTAAGGGAACCTGCAAAATCTGGGATTGTCTGGGTGAGGGGATTGTGATTCCTTCAGGTTTTTACTGGCATTAATTAATGAACTGAGAACAAGCATGAGTAGATTCTGATTTCTGCTGTTGTTGATAGACTTGGGCTCAGTTTTTGCTGACTTTTTTTTTGGTTTCTCTGAGTTCTGTATTCTCAGAATGCATTTTAAAATAGTCCCTGCTGTGAAATTGTTCTTCAACACTTCCAAAAAAGTTCATTATAGTGAATTCAGGTTGTTTGCTTCTTCACTGCTCACCCAAAGTCTTTTTTTTCTGGTGGGTTTGCTCAGAGCTGGTGCCAAAATGATCTGCAGAGTTTGCCATTAAAAATGCAGCCTCCTGACTGGCAGGCAGTTTGCACAGTAATTTATGTTTGGGTGCAAAGCACATTTTCCCATGTGGAGGGGGACAAAGGAACATCTTTACAAAATACTGAGTGTGTTTGTACATGTGTGCGAGAGGCACAGAGCTGCTTCTTTAGCATTCCTGCTTGGATTCATGGCACAGGGATCCAAACCACTGCAACTTGTCTTTGTGATGGACCCACAGCACTCCAGTCCTCACTAAATATTGCTCTTATTTCATCCCATTTGCAGACTGTTGATTTTTCACTTCTTTCACACTGTCTTGTAGTTCTGAAGTACAATTCCTGACGAAACAGCCCAAATTTGTCACAGGAACCAACAAAACTGTAAAAGGTGCACCATTACTGCCTCTGGATTTCCACAAAACTTCTGAGTACTCTGCACCCAGAGCCAGTATCAGAGATACTGAGCAACCCTCTAAATTTAACCTCTTTGTCCCCAACAATAAATTTCTGAATATTTCCTGTTTGAAACCCTATTCTGTACAAAACAAGACTGTTGAGTGAAATGAGACATAAACTGCTGATTAAAAATTTAAGATTTTGTCATGGAAAGGGTTGAGTTGGAAGGGACCTTAAAGACCATCTTGTTCCAATCCCAGTGTCTGGGGATGTTTTGTCCCTTTACAGAGGTTCCTCTTTTCTGTGCAATACCTGGCACAGAGATCAGCCCTGAGAAGCACCAAGTGACACCTGCAGAGCCCCAGGTCTCAGAGTCTCCTCTGTTTCATGGCTTGTAAGACCTTCAAACCCATCCAATGCACTCAACAGCACCAGTGTCCAGGAAGGGACTGGAGTTTCCCCTCCAGTTTTGTCTCTAGTTTAAGAATCATAGAATGGTTTAGGTTGGAAAAGACTTCTGAGATCATCCAGTCCAACCATTAAGCAGCTCCACCACCGTGTTCACCTCTAAACCATATCCACACGTGTTTTCAACACTTCCAGGGATGGTGACTCCACCACTGTCTCTGGCAGCCTGTGCCAGGGCTGGGAAACCCTTTGTCTGAGGAAATTTTTCCCAGTAAAGCAGGATCCTCCTCCTTCATGTCATGATCTCCCTTTGCAAAGAGGGATCACCAGGTAAAATTTAGCTAATGAGACAGGGAAATATTGAGCTGGTCTTGGAAACAAGAGAGGAGAACCAAGTGTTGCACAGGGAGAGAGGCACCAAATTACTGTGTCCTCAAATGCTTTCATTAGATATCATTTGGTAATTGGTGCCGGGAACATAAAACTAGAACAATTGGGGAAGCATAAAAGAAAAAAAAATAACAGGACAAAAACCCAAAGGGAAAATCAGAAGTCGGAATTTTAAACAGGAAAAGCATGGCGTCGGAACGGGCGGAAGATAACAGAGTGCTCTGCTGAATACACAAACAAACAAAAAATAACAGAGACAAACTGGCAAAACATTCCTCTGGCTGACTTAACCACTGCTCTGCTCACTCACAGGTCTCCAACCAACGCTGTCACTGCTCCAGCATCCCTCCCTGCAGATAAATCCGAGGGGAAGAGTTCTCTGCTCTTACAGGACTTGGTAACAACCGAGCAATGAGAGAAATGTCAAGAGCAAAATGAGTAATAGTTCCCCTCCCGTTAAATGAGGCTAACACCTCTGACCTTCCCCTGAGGTACTTTCAGGCTGATTAGCAAAGGCTCTAGATAAGGGTAGGACACATGGCTGTCACTGCTGGCTGTTCCTGCTCCCACGGAGCCAGGCTTTCCCTTCAAACCCACTGGGATCAAACAAACGAGGTGCCTGATCCCTCCCAGTTGGAAAGCCAGCTCCAGCAGGGCTCCCTCCCCTCCCCTCTCCTCCCAGCCCTGCTGCACGGGCCAAAGAGCCAAATGCCACGAGGGAGAAGCCACAGGCCTGTCCCTGCTCCTTCCATGTTCCCTCCAGCACAGCACACATGGGGCCGTGTCCTCTTGCCCCTAAAATTCTCCTTCTCTCCCATCCTGGGTTGTCCAAGAGACCTCCCAGCTCTTCCCCCAGCACAGCTCAGCAATGGCACTCACAACTTCTGGGGAGCTGACAGACGCCAGGGAAAGAGCTGATGGCCATGACTGTGCATATAATTAAAGTCTGGGTTCTTTAAAACACTAAAATCATCTGGAGACCTCAGCAAATGGCCCTGGAGACGTGAATAGCAACCTTCAGATCCACAGCCCTACTGACAGCCCTCAAGCAGGGATGGGGACAGAGTCCATGATCTCCTGGGGAATGTGGAGTTTATTCCAGTTGTTCTAATTGTTCCTCACACTCTTTCTCAAATAGCACTGCATTCTCAGGAGATGAAGAGAGGATGGCTGTTTATACCTTGTGATAACTAAACAGTGCTGGAGAATTATCTTATCTTCCCATCAGGATTCAAATGCAGAGGGTTCCTTTGTAAAGCCCAAATGAGCCCCCTGGAAATTTTCCCAGACATTGTTTTACACATTATTTTATCCTAGGAAGTTAAAGGTCTCTCTTCAAAGAATGGGAAATGGATCACTTTTTTGTTTTCAGATCTCCATGAGAAATCATCTCAAGTAGAGAAATCTGTGGAGAACTGAGGGGCCTCTCTCCTGTGCAGGCAGTTCTGAGAGTTGCCATCAATCACTCACCTTGATGGAAATGATGTGAGGCCAAAACCTGGAACAGGGAGAGGGGATCAAACTGTCCTTGATGTGGAAAGCCTTGACTGATGGTACCTGAGCAAAATTCACCTCCAAACCCTCTGCTCTACATTTCCATTTCATCCCTCTGCCTCCTCTGCAAGACTGTTAATTTTATTAATTTGAGAAAAAAATTAAGAGTAT
The DNA here is from genome assembly GCA_018697195.1 of Certhia americana. Taxonomy (NCBI): domain Eukaryota; kingdom Metazoa; phylum Chordata; class Aves; order Passeriformes; family Certhiidae; genus Certhia; species Certhia americana. Next base: position 592,884 of record CM031866.1, read on the forward strand.
CCAGGAAGAACCATAAGGGAACTGAGACTTTCAAAGGGTGATGGCTAATTATTAGGAAAAAAGAGTCCCTGCCCTATTTACAGCACATTAAAACAGCAGCTCACCAAGTCCTTTCAGTATCCTGTAATTTCCTTATCTCCATAGTTTAGGTAGGGAAGGGATGCCTGGAGAGATGCCATCCTCTGCCCAATATCATACAAAAACCTGCCTGAGAGTGGGGAACCAGAGTTTTTGGGAGAATCCAACCTTTCTCCAACTGAATCATCACCAGGGAGCATCATGCACAAAACTGGGGCACCCTTTTTTTTAATAAAAAAAGGGAAAACAACAAAAGGAGAATGACCACTGCTACTGACTTCTCCTGAGTTCTGAGGGGACCAATTTTTCCAGAGTGGCAATAATTAACCTGTATGCATCCTACTGCTTTTCCAGTGACTCCCATCCTTACTGCCATCAAGTACCTTAAAACTGAGTCTTTTCTTGATGTCTCTCAGACGGACTGAGAAACGTGGGAAAAAAAAAAAAAAAAAAAAAAAAGAAAAAGCATAACCATAATGAGGAAGAAACAGGAAAAGCCATTATATACAGCAATAAAAAGACTGCTTCCCCCCCTGTTCAAAACATGATCATATTATCTTAGCAACCAGCACAGCCAAGCAGATTTTACCACAGGAATTGTATAACCATTCCTAAAGAAACGGGAAGGGGAAAACATTTATCCCTTTCTATATTTTATGACGTGAGAGCTGATAGGATTTGCTGAAGCCGAGGCTGCACATATAGAGCCAGAGTGGGTTTCACACTCATTGTTTTTGCTTTTTGCTGCCCATATGCCGCAGGGCGAGGTAGTTTCCTACTGCTGGTGTTGGAAGGACCTGGAACCATAATAGTCTCTCTGTAACATTCCCCAAAGTTGACATGTTTGGTGCCTGTTTTGTCAAGCAAACCTTTGCAATCTCCTTCAGAGCTGTCTAGGGTGCTCTAAATTAGTCAGTTGTTCTTGCACTCAGTACTTGCTGCCCGGGTTAATAAAAAGCCCTTCAGGAGAAATATATATGCATTTAAAAAAAAACAAACCCAAAAAAACTCAGCTCCCAGAAAAGTCTTTCTTGCTATATAAAGAGTGCACTCAGATCCAACCCCTTGGAAATGCTCGGCGGCGCTCGCATTCCAGAACCTGGGAAGGGTTAAGTTGGATTTACAACCCTTCGGAGCAATTACCCAGCACTGCAATTTAATGGTAATTCCAGAAAGAGCATCTCTGAACAAGACAGGCATGTTGGGAGAGCCACGCACAGGAAGCTCTTCAGGCAAAACATTACATAGGCTCTTAATTAGGGTCATTGACTCCTCTGCAGAACGATCTTATCACGGCTGGAGAGGCAGAGTCAGCACTCTGCCACCCTGCCCTGGAAGGATGGGCTGGGCTGGGGATCCAGCAGGGATGGGAATCCAGCAGGGATGGGGATCCAGAGTCAGCACTCAGCCTCCCTGCCCTGGAAGGATGGGCTGGGATGGAGATCCAGCAGGGATGGGCCCCGCCGGGAAGGATGGGCTGGGATGGAGATCCAGCAGAGCTGGGTGATGCTGTATGAAGAACAACTGGGCAGTGCACACAGCTTTGCTCTTGCCTGTGAATTCCAGCAAGTGACAAACGTGGCAGGAGGAGCTTTCAGCCTGAACACAATCCTGTTTTCATTGCAGTTCTGCCCTTTTATTTCCCTGCAAGGTTTTTCTTCATGAAGGGCTTCTTAAAACATCACCACACAGCTGAGATGTGGGGCCCAGGGCACCTGACAGTTGTCAAGCAAGTCTAAGACCTAATTGCAGGGACTAGCCTGCTGAATGCTTAAAATCTGAATAATGAATTACTTATCTTTGCTGTTGAGGCAGAAATGTATTAGGCATTACTAGCTCCAGCCTCAGATTCCTTGACTGGGTTCCAGCTGTAAACATTCAACAGGAAGAGGTTAATTTTTTGATTCAGTTAATATAAATACTGAAAGGTTCCTTACTTCACTGTCCCACATCACTGCAACATACATTCTGTAATTAGAAGCATATTTTTGTGATTTCAAGGTATATTTTGCCAAACCAACAAAAAGCATCAAACTCCGACATTTCTGCCAAAAATACCCACTGTATAATTTATGCCAAATCAACAAAAGTCTTCTTTTGTCCTTCCCAAACCACACTAAAGAACAGTCTGTTGAAGAGTCCAAATGTTAAAGTTCAAAAAAAGCCCTCTATTATACAGGGTGCAAGATAGGGAGGAACAGCAAACCCATGGAAGGAGCATCTCTGTCTGCCAGGAATGGGATCTCCTTAACTCTCTTTATTCCCCCTCTACCCCACGCACAATTCTCCCTCTTTTTTCCTCTCCCTCCCGTTTTCCTAAAGCCTTCTTAGCATCTGGAATGTGTAGGCAGCCATCCATGTGTTTGCAGTAAACTTTGAAAGCAGAGCCAAGGAGGACCACATGGGCAGGTAGCCCTGCAAAGCCAACCTGGCTTTTGGGGCTGCTTGGCCAGGAATGCCAGATGTCCCCAAAACTATGGGACACAGCTAAATTGTGAACGACATGAATTAAAAAAATAATGAAAGAAAGAAAGAAAGAAAAAGGGAGAGTTTTGGTGGTAATTAAGCTTTTCCTTTTGCCGACTCAGAAAAAAAAAAATTAATTAGAAGTTCAAGCATTTGTTTTTAATTCAGCCTGATGCACAAATGGTTTATTTCCACACAGCATATTTTCATAGGCTACGGAGCAGCCTCCAACTAGGAAGCCATTACAGCCCCTGATTACAGCTTTTACATGCACTTAGAGCACTTGGGGAAGTCAAGGCAGAACGGATTCACTCCCATTTCTCCCTGTGCATGAGGGTGGATCCATGTGTGATTAATTAGACAGGCTTGGTACAGAAAATTAACAAACTTTTTTTTTTTTTTTTTTAACCAGAGAAATCCAGTAGTCCCTACATATTCAGCATGGATATTGGAATGTGGCACCTTGCCAGGATGCACAGCTCAGAGCAGAATTTACTTTAGACCATCTGCTGGGTCTTTAAGTGACTGCACCACGAGTGGAAGTTGTTTGGATGAACGTTGGACAATAATGCTCAGTCTGGCCCCAGCAGAGAGCCAACCATTCATTGCCATGGCAACCACTAATGCAAAGGGTCCCTGAAATAATAATTCCTTATTTAGAGACGCATCAAGGATGCTCCAGTGCTGCTTGAAACCAGCCAAAAACCCAACAACCTTTTCCACTGCAAATGCAAACCTTGGGTTTGTGATGTGTGCTGATGGCTGGAAGTCACTCAGAGGCATCGAATGCCAAAGTCTGGGTGTTCCTCAGCCTATCAGAGCCCTTGGCCCCATCCCTGGAAGTGTCCAAGGCCAGGTTGGATGGGACTTGGAACAACCTGGGATAGTTGAAGGTGGCAGGGATGAGGTGGGCTTTAAGGTCTCTTCCAACCCAAAATATTCCAGGATTCTGTGATCCTCTGATTTGAGAACCAAATAAAAAATGACAGGAACTTTGGAAACTGTTTTTTTTTAATCTATTACAAAGGATCTTTAGTGAAATAGTCCACGAGGCGGCATCTGGGGAGAGAGGCTTATCATATTTCCAGCCTTTTTTGCAAAAATTTCTCATTCATTTCCTGCTGGCTACTGTCAGAGAGAGGGTACAGGACTAGCTGGGCCACATCCCAGATCCCGTCTGTGTTTCTACATACTTAGCTTATCTCTCTGTGTCATGGAGCTGTGATTACACAGCTCGAGGGGCTAAAAATATTGCCAAAACCTTTAAAAAGAGAGGTACAGTTTTGGTTCTCAAACTGCACTGATAAATGGAAATGACTGGACCAATGAGCACCGGGGTGACAGAAAACCCAATGGCACCCCACTGCTGCCTGCCATGGGTCCAAAAGGTGCCAGGGTGCCTTTCACCTGTGTGTTGAGATGGCAGAGGCTGCTGGAGGAAGCTCCAGAGCCACCAGAATGAACTTCTTTTGGTGACCAGTTATCAAAGCTGCATTTCTTTAGGTCTGGCATGTGTTGGCTTTGCTCTCCAGCACGGCTTTGGCAGCAAATTTGACTGGAAAGCCAGAATCTGATTTGGGAACACATTTACCTGGCTGCAAGCCCCACAGCCAAGTGGGAGCACCTCCATGGCTACAAGGGTGACTGAGTGGCCATGTACCCCAGCTCCCTCCTGGGCACTGAGGAGCTGAGGGCAAGCACAGCCCCCAGAGCCAGCTCCATCCTGGGATCTGACTGCCAGGGATTTCAGCAGCAGCCTGGAGGGGGTCAGGCACAGGGCACTTGGCACAAGAGGTGGGAAAGAAGCCAGGGTGAGACCTCTGAGCCAGGGACACACACAGGGCTGCAAAGGGAATGGAGTGAGGAATCCAGGGGAGAACCTGAGCCTTCACCAAGAAACCAGGTGAGAACCCCAAGAACTTCACTGAAAAAAAACGGTGAGAACCCCAAGAACTTCACTGAACAAAACTGGTGAGAGTCCTG
>CM031866.1:597420-705203 GCA_018697195.1 Certhia americana
GGTGAGAACCCCAAGAACTTCACTGAACAAAACTGGTGAGAGTCCTGAGCTAGGTGAGAACCCCAAGAACTTCACTGAACAAAACTGGTGAGAGTCCTGAGCTAGGTGAGAACCCTGAGAACTTCATTGAGGAACCTAGTGAGATCCCTGAGCCATTCACCAATGAACCAAGTGAGATCTCTGAGCTAGGTTAGATCCCTGAGCCAGGTGAGATCCCTGAGCCAGGTGAGATCCCTGAGCCATTCCTCAGCCCAGCAGGCCAAGGAAAAGCAGGGGCTGCTCTTGCCCTGTAACAAACCCACCAGGAGCCAGGAGCCCATTCCGAGCTGCAACAGCACTTGGAGCTCTGGCAGCACTAAACTGCTGAACTCCACCAGCAGTGACCTTTCACGTTACCTCCAGGACTATTTAGACTGGCTGGGCTCCCCTGGCCTAGCAGCAATCCCACAGACTCCATCTGCCTGCTCCAGAGGAGAGTTATGGCCTGTGCTGCCGATGCAGTCTCTTGGGTTTGTTTTTTTTCTTCCAATCTTGACTTCATCCCAGCAAGGGCTCCTGTCTCTAACTGGCCGCTGTCAAAACAACTCCAGCGGGGAGATAAGGGAGAGAGGACTTTGAAGAGGCTCCTTCCTGCAAGCTGCTCACTATCTCCCCAAGACATTTGTCAGCATCCCCTAGGAAGGGCAGCAGACTTGGGGCAGGCAGGAACCATTCCCCCTCCTAAGCCCCACTCACATCACAACACAGGATTTAAAATGGCTCGTGAACCCCAGATAAAAAGCAGGCGATTAGTGTCTAGAAGCAACCTCTGTTTTCTATCACCAGATGTGGCCATTTCCCAGCAGGACAGATATTCATTCATAGAGGGACAAATATTTCTGTCCATTTTTCCCAGCTTTCTTGCTTCTCTGCTCTTCCCAGCCACCTTTCTCCTGATTTAAATTAGGCTGTGGCTTTGGAGTATGCCCAAATCCACCCCCAAGAGAAAATAAGATTAGTAAAGGGATGTGATTCATTTGGTAGTTTCCCTTTTCTTACATTCTGCTTTGAGTGAAGCATCATTGGATGAAAGCTGCCCCTCCATGACAATCTGCTTCTTCACAAGAAGACACGATGCAGGGTTGCTTCTGCCCATGTGCTTGGTCACTGCTGCCTCCATGGCACAATGTGGATCAAATTCCCTCTCTTCCCCATCCCACAGCCCAGCTGGGCTCTGCAGGCCAACACAACTCCCTTCATCATGGGAATCATGCCCAAACTGAAGCAGTTGCTGCCATCAGGGAGAAATTCTCCCTTTGGCTGGGCCGGGTGGGTCATTGTGCCTCTTGGCTGTTGTTTGGAGCCTTAATCAATGGCTCTGAGCTTGCAACTGGCTGAGGGTTTGTGTGAGGGTTTTTTTTTTTTTTTGCTGTTTTTTTGCACCAGCAAACCATACACTTTGAGGACCAATTTCCAAGTTTAGCCCTGTGAAAGAAGATTTGCAAATACTTCCATCCTTGGTAGCTGATGAGGAGCACGAGCCCACAAACAATGTTGAACTCCACACTCTCAGTCACTCCTCGCTGTTGGATTATTTGATGGGCTTTAGCTGCAAAGCCTCCTTTTACACTTGGTCCAAGATGGGGTAACAGCAGTGCTGGCAAGCCATGTTCCCTTGGGAAAACCAGTCTCTTTTCCAAGGACTCTCTGCTGAAAAGGTGCCTTGGACCACTGAAACCCCCCCCATGACCAGCAGCTCTCCAGTCCAGCCTCAATCCCAGCAACACCCCAAAGCCCACAGCACCGAGCAAACCCCACACACATTTTCTGCTCCAGTGGAAGGAGAATGATGATCCTTCAGGTCCCTTCCAACTCAAACCATTCTGGGATTCTGGGCAGCTCATGGAGCAGAGCTGTGCTCTGCTTTCAGGATGCCTGGCTGGAAGCTCAGCAGCTTCCAGCAAACCTGGGGTGGGTCAGGGTGAGCAGTGACCAGGGACAGGATGGAGGGGTCGCAGCCCCCGAGCCCAGCCCGGCTCCGCAGCCCTGCTCCCGTTTCCTGCAGCGGTGCTTCCCCGCAGCAGAGCCATCGCTGAGGTCTTATTGTAAAACGGGCAAACAAAACACACGACTTTGAGCTATTAAAAAAAAAAAAAAAAATCAAAAAAATCCTGAAGTCTGCAAAGCAAAAAGGCTCCAGCACGGAGCGACTTTCTCTACCCAGCCCATTGTTAGCGGAGGCGGCCGTCCCTTTCCCATGCCAGAGAGATTTGCCTGGTGCCGGCCAGTTCTTTATCCCACTGCGCAATTAATACAGCTTCCCCCAGATAAACAGCAGCTTGTTTAACTATGTCTCTTGATAGGTCCCAGTAAGGCTTGATAACATGGATGGTCGGATGTTGTCAGGACGAAGGAGTCAGACATGCTGGCAGCAACCTTTTCCCTTTCAAAGCACACATGTTTAGAAAAGAAAGGGCTGCGCCTGTTCGAGGCACAGCCACCGAAATCTCGCCGTGGCATCAAACGAGGCAGGGGCAGGGCTGGGAGCTGCTCCCTCGCAGGAGCCAGGCTGCTCCCGGCACTGGCAGCCAGCTCCCGCAGTGTCAAGACCCTTCCTCGGGCCCTTCCCGTTATGATGTGTTAAAATCCACGAGTTAAAATTCTCACGTTATGATTTCTACTATCCCTAGCAGGCAGCAGTAGAATAAAAGTTAAAAATAATCGTTGGTTTTAATTTCCCTTCTGGTTTTACCCCCAGCAGGCTTTTACGTCAGCTCGCCAATGGTCTCTGCTGGTCACAAGCCCCAGTTTCTTAATTTAGCAACTTTTAAACTTTATCTTAAAGCCCTTTGATTTGATTGTGCAAGAATCTCAGCAGTCATTAAAAATAAACTAATTATGTTTGGTGAGATTGGGGATCAGGACAGAGACAATGCCACAGCAGTGGTAACACTCACATGGAAATGATCCCTTTATCCATCAGGACTGCACCCACATTCCTGAGGTGCACCCTGGCTCCCCCAAGAGATGGCACTGGGGGTGCTGAGGGTCACCCCCACATGATGCTAGGATGGCATGGGGACACCTGGCCAGGAGTTTCAGTGGGAATTGCCAGGATGACAAATGACAAAAGGAATTTGAGGGCTCCTCGCTGATGCTGCTTTGGGTCTCTCCATGCAGCCACCTCACTCCAGAGGTCCTCTACTCCTCTGGTGTTCCATCAAGCCAGAGGCTGGGTTATCTCCACTGCTCCAAGCACTCCTATCTCCCAACTCATCCTCTTCCCTTCTGAAGAAATCCCTTCCTTTCCCATCTCTCTCTTGGAAACCACCCTGTTCTTTCCATTTTCTCTCTTTCCTTCCTTCTTGCTGAGCTGCAGACTCTCTTCCCCCAAGCATCACTCCCTTATCTGGGGCAGGGTGTGGGGAGAACACAGCCCTTGTTCTGCCATGATGCTGCTCCCTTCCTCCCATCCTGGCCCATCTCAAGCCCCCCTTTGCCTGCCCACCACCCTCCCAGTTTTCCCAGTCACACTGGGATGTGTTTTGAAGTTGGCAGCACCCGTGTGGCAGCTCCCTGGTGCTCTCCTGGGACAATGCACCCCTGGCACTGATGGGACACCCCAGGGGGGGTCACCTGAGCCTGCACAGGAGGAGCAGAACAGCACCTGGGGTCAGCTCAGGTCTTTAGTGCAATGTGAGGGAGCTCCAGGCATTCCTTGAGCAGCAGCAGAGCACAAAACCCTCCCAAACCACCCCAGACCCCAATTACAGGGGTAAGGCTCGCTTCAAAGTGGCCTTAGGCAAACCCAGGCAGGTTTATTAAAATAATAAACCCCGGTGTCTCAAGCAGCAAAATACAGGGCAGCAGGATCAGATAAAAGGGGAGCTCTGTCCAGGGACCAGGTGAGACAAAGGAAGGCTCCAAGCCCTCCCTGTGGAAAGACCAGTCCATGACACCAGGAGTTAATCCTGGGATAGGATCCTTTCCATTGTGGTCACAGTTGTGCTGGCACCTTTCTCCTCAGCCAGCAGTTTGGGTCTGTGTTGCTTCAAAATCTCAACTTAATAGCCAGATTAAACAGGTTCACATTTGCAGTTTACAAACCACAGGGGCAGCAGCAAAAGTAATGAAATTTGGTACTTTGTGAATGAAAGCACCAAGCGACCTTTGTGGCCAGAACAGTGCAGGAAAGGCTCTGCTTTGCAGCCAGCACCAGGTGACTGCACCCATTCTGGCTCAAGGGGATCACTTCCCATTTATTAAAAAGATACTGATCCTTCAGAAGAAGTTAGGGGCAGGTTTGGAGAGGAAAAGGCACCAGGAAGGCTGAGTGCCTTGTACCAACTTGTCTGGAATTTACTCCCTTAGCTCTACTCTGTGACAAACCACTGAGGTGTCGTTGAGGGAGATCAGGACTGCACAGGAGGCATCACAACCTCATCCAGCTGACACCAGGGGACACTGGGGTCTCCAAGTGTTACCCCTGGAGGCAGATCAGCAGGGCAACCTTTCCCTGAGTTCCCACCAACACAAAACCTGCTGCTGCCAAATGCACTTTGCTCTTTCCTTCTATGTAGAGCAGACTGGACCATAAATGGGCTGCTCAGAAATTACAGCAGTGCTTTTGAAAAGTAAGAGATAAGATCTGTGATCCAGAACTCCAGGAGTCATCCAGTCATTGGCCTGGTGATGATTTTGGGAACAGCACAGCTGCAAACCTGGGAAGGGGCTGTGGATCTGGGTTATTTGGGTGGACCATGAAAACCTACACAGATATTGAGGGGTCTGATCTGCTCATGCCAGACCTACAAAGTCAGAGCTTTTCTACATTAGAAAATCTCTCCTTCCACTCCATCACCCACTGCCATGAAGGTGGAGGCACTTGAGAGCAGCATCCACAGAGGCACGTTCAGAATCACATCCAGTTTTCCTTCATGCTCTGCCCCTTGCAGTGGAACTCATCACTCATTTTTCAGCAGGTTCTTGCACAATCAGTATCTGCCCAGAGCCTCCTGCCACACTGCATGGGTAGAGGGGAGTATTACTTCAGCAAAGACCAAACTGTAGATTGTCTGTGGCTGTCTTTCCCAAACTGCCAGCACGCACAGAGCAATGTTTGGCATCCCGAGGTGTCAGCCAAACAATCCATCCTGTGCCTGCCAGGCAGCCTCAGCCTCACTCCACAGCTCCAGAGCTGACAGAGGAATAGGTACAGAGAGAAGAGCCAGGGTGACAAAAAGAGCTGCCCAAAGTGCCCCCACACAGATCGTGCTGACATCTGAAACGATATGGAGAGGAGCATTTGATTCCCTGGAAACCTGAGGGGTGAACTGAGATTCCCTTTTGTGGCACAGCAAAGGTACAGCAGAGTTGATCCAGGGTATTTAATGCCACAAGGATTCATTCATTCAGCCAAAGCCAGCCTGCCCTCCCCGGCCTGACCATCACTTCACAGTGCTGACCATCCACAGGCATTGATATTATAAATATGACAGAGAAATTACAAATCTTCCCAAGCACCTGGGCCGTGGTCTCCTCTCCCTACAGAAACCGCTGCAGTCACACCTTCCCCTCCTGCTCTGCTCACCCTAGAGAGCAAAATATCTCTTAATGAGGCCCTGAGCTACCCCTGAAATATCTTCACTGGAGGGACTGGAGCTGGTCAATGGAGACTGGCACGAGGCATCCTCCTCATCCGAGGCAGCGTATTTACGAGGAAGTCATTACGAGGGAGGCGGGGAAGAGGGGCTGGGGACGCTGAGAGAGTCCTTTCATTGATCAGATTATTTTTAGAAAACAAATTTCCCTTAATGGGTTTATGGTTTCAGTGAGAAGAGCAGCTGGTGCCAATGTTTACAACTCTGAGTCACGTCACAGAATGTCGAGGCAGTGGAAAGTCTTATGAGCTCTGGACAATGGTCCCACTGAGCAGAGCTGTCCGGGCACACTGCTCTGTCAGGCTGAGCTCCAGGGAGCCAAAGCTGCCAATAAACAGCATCAGTCACCCTCCTCTGGCTGCACACTGGGAGCAGGCACTGGTGGAGCTGCACACCTCAAACACCCTCTGATCTCAGGCAGAGAGGATGGGAAGGAGCTGATGCACTCCTAGAGGCAAGCTCATGTTTTTCTGATGATGTAAATTCCATTTTCATGTCACAGTAAGTTTTTTTTTTTTCACCTTGGCCATGTTGGGATGTTTTCTGTAAATGCTTTGGTGTCTTTCAGCAGCACAAAATCCAAGAGGTGCCTGCATGGAGCTGTGGGCTCTGGGGACACAGCTGCCTTCATGTCCTGCAGGAGGGCAGACAGGAGAGTGAGCAGGGATGTCCTGCAGGGCTGTTTTACCTACACAGTGAACTTCTGAAGCAAATTCCCCAGTTCTTTCCCACTGCCACACGTGTTTTTTTCTGTGAGGGCAATCTGCAGATGTGTGAACAGATGTGAGCCCCAAATTCTGCAGCAGGTGGGCAGCAGAAGAGGCTGTGAGGATCTGCCCTGCTGTTCTGTGTTTTTTCCCCATATTCTCATCCTCCCTTCTAAACTCAAGGAAATCCAGGATGGAAAAAAACCAACGTGGTTTTACACATCAGAACCCTTCCTGCACTAAACCCCAGCTGAGTCACCTCATCCAGCTCCAGGGGAGTCTGGTCCTACCTCCTCATCCTGCTGGCTCCTTCCTCCTCCCCAGCAGAGCACGGGCAGAGCAGGGACAGCCCAGTGCTGCCAGAGCCAAGCTGATTCCCTGGCATCCAGGGAAGCACTCGGGTCCCTCCTCTGTGTGTCACACGTGTCTCCAGCTGCTGCTCCCCTCCACTCCAACACTCTTCCCTGACAAATCTGCTCCCAGGGCAGGTCCAACAGCCCTGAGGGTCTCCAGGCTGGCATATCCCTGCCTGCACAGGAGCAGAGTGGCACAGGGAGGGACAAAGCCACATGGCCATCGAGTGGCTTCTTCCCAAGGAGCCTGCAGTGCCCTGATCTGCTCCAAACCTCATTTCCATCAAGGATCAGGCCCTAGAAGCCCAGGTCAGCCTGGTCTAGAGGATGTGTAGCACACTTTGGCCCTCTCCCATGTTTGTTTTTCTCCTGCTGAGTATCTCCAGTGAGATTTCCATCCACAAAGCAGCCAGTAAGCAACATCCAAGAAATAAAAATTGAAGAAGCAGCTCCAAAAAGTATTAAAATCAGCCTTGCAAAACTTTGGTTGGGTTTGACTTTTTTTTTAATCACATGAATCTGGGCACAGCTTCATGCAATGTCCAGGGCCCATGGCTCTGCTGGCCTTTGGTTTGGAAACAGGGGTCAGATTTTGGAACATCTTCCGAGGGCACCATTTCACTGGAAAACGTGGGCTGGTCACACCCAGCCAGCTTGCAGGATTAGGTCAACAGATACTCATTTTTTAATTGTGAAGAAAGTCAGCCTTCAGGGAGAAGTATTCCTAAAAGATTGTTCAACAAGTATGCAGGATTAACAGAAAAATCAAGGACAGATTGGGAGAGGCCAGTCATTCTTTAGAAAAAACAGAAAGATAAAAAGGATGCTGGCCATTATGGACTATTGTCCTGTAATGGCACAGGGTGAGGCACTTGCAGTGGGGTTCTGCATTTTTGGGCAAGTTGAGGACCTGAGTCAGAGCTTTCCAAATCCTTCTGCTTACCCCAGTGGATGAGGGCATGCAAAATCCCTGAATGGACCCAAATGTCCTTAGAATCAACATCTGGCTCCAATAAACAGCCCGATGGTCATGCTTTAACAATGTTTGTTCCAAACTAAATCTTTAACTAAACATTTTCTGAAAAGGGGTTTTGATAACGGAGCTGCAATAGTGAAGAGGCTGCTCGTGTTTGTTTTTACTAGAGATCCCAATTCCCTGGGGTTTAACTCATCCTCACACATTCCTTTGGGCCTGGAACTTGGTGAAGCAAGAGGGATTTCTGCTATTATTGCCAGATTTTATCACCGCATCCCTCTGGGGATTTTAACCTGCAAACTCCAACCTGGCACCACAGCAGGGTAGATGCTTGTGCTCATTAAATTTGGGTTCTTCGTCCTCCATGTCCAGGATAGGAAGGACAAAGATAACCACAGCAAGGGGAAGATTCAGGATAGATATCAAGTCAATTATAGAAAGGATTAGAAGGGTTAGGTAGAATTTCCATCCCACGATGCCACCTGGTCTAGTGGGTGGCATCCCTGCCCATGGTAGTGGGGTGGAACAAGATGATCTTTAAGGTCCCTTTCAACACAAACCACTCCATATTTAGGAAATATCAGACTCACACCTGTCAGACAATGATTGTGCTCTGTGACAGGGAGGGATGAGTGGATATTCCAAGATCCTTTTAGTCCACTCTGTGATGCTGCCCGAGGACAAGAGCAGAGCTGCATCACCTGTGCAGGGGTCCCCTCCAGCTTGTGCCATCACCTGCACAGGGCCAGCAGCTGGACATTTGAGGCCTCTGCACAGAACACTTCCAGTCACCTTCACAGCCAAGACCAGACTCACCCACACCAGGCTGTAAACTCTGAGCACGAGGCCAAGTTCTGCTCTGGACAACTCCTGCTGGCACAGGGCACAGCAGAGGCAGCTGCAGCTCCAGCCCCTCTCAGCCAAGCTGGGAAACACCTGGATGCCATGCTCAGAGTCTGTCCTGAGCCCTTGGGAGCAGGGAGGGCTGTCCAGGGAGATGGGGAGCGTGCAGGGACTCGCAGCCAGCCAGCCCCGGGGCCAGGACCGGCAGGATCCGTGTCTGGCTCGGGCGGCGACTCAGCCGGCTCTGCGCTCCCGCTGCTGTTCTCTGCATCAGGGCACACAAACGCTTCCCAAAGCACTGCCAAATACACTAAAAACATGAAAGGATGGCTAATTCTAAAGCAGCTGCTAGAAGTCCTGCCTTTGCCTGCATCTGCTGTCATCAAAATACACGGAAACAAATCCTGAGTGCAAAAGCAGGCGGCTCCTGGCTCCTCACCTGTTCTGCTCCAATCCCTTCAGCTTTGGGATGCTCAGGCTGGTGGCACCTGGGCACCTCCTCCTCCTGGAATCACTGTTTTAGCCATCATAGCTGAACCAGGAGAGGCAGAGACAGCAAATCACACTGATTTCCTAAACTTACTAATATTAAAATTTATAAAAACTCCTCTTAGGATGCTGCAGTGCTGATTCGATTTGCCACATTCCATATTCTGCTTCCTCCAACCACCAAATGCAACCCTAAAGCTAAAACTGGGTTCAGGACCTTCTGTGTTTTACACCTCAGCCCCTGTGCAGGGGGATCCATGGTGAGATCCTGGGGATCCAGCCAGGACAGTATCCACAGGTAACACCACACAGGCCCTCCAGCCCTGCCAAGCTTGATTTGCAATTTTTTTGTGTTTAATTGTCCCTTTCCCACTTGAGAGCCGTTTCCTGGCTTTGCTGGCAGAAAGGAAGGACACTGGAAAGCACAGCTGTGGAGTCTGATTCCCATTTAGGACCGAGGGCCCCTTTACCCAGCTCCAGCTCCACAGAAAGGCTTAAATGCAAATGGGAACCAGGCCCTTGGAGGGCTCACTTTGAACAGGTTCTATTCTTACCACTTTAAACAAACTTTTAGGAGAGGGGAGCAACTGAGCTTTAACCAGTACAATATGGCAGGGGCTGATGGTTTAGGCCTGATCTTTCCCTTGTCCCAGCCTTCCCAACACCCTGGGCACTGCTGGAGAAGAGCTGAAGGGTCAGGGTCAGGCAGTGAAAAAGAAACCTTTTCTTTTTTTCACTGAATAAATATAAAGATACTGTATATGAACAAAAAATGAAGCATGCTCCACAGAGGATTTTAAAGCTTCCAAAAATATTCCCTCAGCCCTTGCCAAAGGTAATACAGCCAGACTTTCCATGGAAAGCATCATTGTGCACGGTGAGGTTCAAGGAGGTCGCTCTGCTTGAAGTGCACAAACAGCCAGCGCCCTGTCCCGTCCCTCCTCTCCACACACACACTCTGCCACCAGGAACAAGTGCCCTTTTAAAAAAAAAAAAAAAAAAAAAAAAAAGAGAGAAAAAGGAAAGAAAACAACTTTCTTCCCTCAAAGGTGGTATAGAATTCACCCTGGCTGTGCAGCAGTAGCAGCTACAGCTTGTATTTACAAGCAGCCCCCTTAAGAGGGCTTGGATGGCTGTTTATATAACACCCCGACACCAACAGGTTTGCTCAGGGGGTTCTGTATTTTTGGAGGCTTTTCTAAGCCCTGCTTTCTTCCCCATGCCCAAAGCAGTGGCTGTAACAGATCCTGCACTAAGGAGGTGGGAACCTGGCTGCCGAGAGGTTCCTGTAACACAGGCATTACTCCACACTTCTTGGAGGGCTGGAAAATAACCCTCTTTTCTACAGTTGCTGCCTTCCACCTAATTATCCCCAAAGCTTTGACTTGTAAACACCTGACCTAATTCTTTCCATGGGCAGTTTTTAATAACAGAAATTCTTCAAAAGTGTCTTTATGATGCATCACACCATGGTACCTTGTAAATAAGCTGTTGGCCAGCCGAGCCTTTCACTGGGAAACAAGGCAAAGACACTTAGTCACTGAATATTCAGCTTTAGGGAGAGGCATTCCAGTGAGGTCAGCCCAGCTCAGCCCTCAGCACTGGAGCTGGATGATCTTGTGGGTCCCTTCCAGCTCAAGGTGTTATGTGATTCTGTGATCTGAAATTCCACATCCGAGCTCTGCGGAGGAAGGAAGGTCCTTAGATCTTGTCCTAAGAACAACACCATGTCCATATGGATTTCCTTTCACTTTTGGATCACAGAGCTTTCTATAAATACGTCTTAACGAAGCTGCAGAATTTACTCAACACTTAGGTAGAGGTGGGGGGGTTGTGAAGAGAAAATCAGCACTTCCTGAGCTTCCTTCTCTCAGCACCACCAGTACCCTGTGCTGGGCACTGGGAACTGCACAGAATCAGCTGTTCTGGGCACTTGGACTCGTGGCAAACCCAGGAACCTCTCCAGGAGATTAGCAGGTTCCCCTGGAGCCTGCCAAGGAAAAAGCCAGGAGGGGAGCCCTGATCTCTCCCCAGTTCCCCATCTCATCCTTCATCCTGTGCCTTCTCATGATTTTGCAAATCCTCCCTATTTGCATTTTGGATTTGTATATATTTGTATATGGCCGTGCCCAAACCTGAAGTTGTTTCGGCAGCACAAATACACCTAAATCTGTGAATACACCTAAATCTGTGATACACACATAAATTTGGGATACAGCTAAATCTGTGATACACCAAAATTTGGGATACATGATACACCTCAACTTGTGACACACCTAAATTTGGGATACACCTAGATTTGGGATACACCTACATCTCTGATACACCTAAATTTGAGCCTTGGACCAGTGACCTTTGGGGTGACCCAGCAGAGGGGCAGAGCCCCGGGAAGATGGAAGGGCAGGGAAGGGAGTGGGAGAGAATTCCTGCTGGCTGGAGGGAGGGAGTTAAGGAACAGGCCTGGAGAAAGAGTTGCCGAAAGCGTTGCAACACGAGAGAAGCTCTGCAGGCCTTTGATCTCGGAGCTGTTCTTGAACTGTCACTTTAATGATGTGTCAAAGACTAAAAAGAGTTGAGATTAAGAATACTGGAGCCTGGGGAGAGGAGAAGGCCATTTTAAGCCCGCTGGGCCTAAGCTGCATTTCTGGAAGCTTTTAGACCCTTGCTGCACACTGTGCACCAGCACAGAGCTGAAAAACAGGTCAAATTTTGGAAGTCCTGTGCCACGGTTTGCTTTCTAAAAAGCCTGCACGGGCAGATCCCTGCCTGCTCCAGACGTGCACGTGCACGCTCTGCTCCAGCAAGTTCTCTGCACAAAAGGCTCCAGTGAGTTGTTTTCCCGAGTTTCCCGTGGAATGCTGTCTCCCCTTCACAGCGTGTCCCTAAAGCAATGCCATGGCTGAGCTGCAGGGCCAGGCTGAGGGCTGGAAAAAGGCTGGGAATTCCTTAAAACAGCCCCAAGAGCAGGAAACACGGGGTGGTTTTATCAGCCTGCGACTGGCAGGACATTTGGGCTCTCTGCAACTGCATATATTTCATTAATATCCCAGCCAGCTTTCATGGCATTACCATCAGGTTAATCTACTTTAGATTAATGAACCTCAGTTTCAGCCAGGCAAGCTAATTAAGATGATTTTCTTTGAACTTGTTCTAATGAATGTATTAATATCATTCAGGGCTTCTTTTGGAGCTACAAGCATGGCCATGTTATTCCTGAGAAGAGGCCAAACATTTTTTATTAGGGAATCATGTGCTGTGCAGAGTCTGGGACTGCCTTGCCTTTGTTTTCTCTGTGCTGCACCTTAACAGTGGCTGCAGAGAGAGCAGCCCTTTGCTTTGCAGATTTTGCTGTGGCTCCACAAGTCAGGAAAAGTTCAGGAGTGCTCTGCACATGCCCAGGGTCTGGTAAAAGAAACCAAGGAACATTTACTATCAACTAGCTCTTGTTCTTACAAACAAATTAACCAAAAATTTATTTAACTACTCCTCCACCTGTATTCCAACAAAGAGAGATCCAAATACAGAATCATTTGGGTGGGATGGGACCTTAAAGCTCATCTCATTCCACCCAGCAGCATCTTCTCCCCAGGTAGCAAGTGGTAGTCCTGCCAAGGGTGTCCTTGATTTCCTGGCCTAGAGAGGAATTGTTTTGTCTAACAAAAATGGGAAAGCAATAGCTAATACTCTATATGGACTTTAGAGCTATACACTAATGAATTGCAGGATTACAAATAGATGAAAAATATAAAAGCTAAAGTCCTAAGGCATCAATAGAAACAGAAAGAAATGGGAAATGGCCTCATGTTGCACCAGGGGAACTTCAGGTTGGATATCAGGAAAAATTTCTTCACTGAAGAGGTGGTCAGGCACTGAAACAGCTGCCCAGGGCAGTGGTAGAGTCACCAATCCTGGAGGGATTGAGCAGATGTGTGGATGTGACCCCTGGGGACGTGGCTCAGGGGTGGCTTTGGTAGTGCTGGGGGAAGGATGATCTCAGAGGGCTTCTCCAGCCTCAGGGACTCTGTGACTCCGTGGTGTGGGGCTGGGGAGGCAGCAAAGAGGGGAAAGTGTCCCTGGGAGGAGTTGTGCAGAGCTCCAAGGAGAGAAGATGGTAAGGAGCCAGGGGTCAGGGGTGTCTGGTGTGGGACAGCTGGGCTGGCTTGGCAGAGGGACCTGAGCCCTCCCTCAGCAGGGCACAGCCCAGGTGCTGCTGAACCAACAAACAGGGATTTTCCAGGTGATTCTGTGCAGCCTCCCCTGTGGGTCAGGCTGGAGGACCAGGCTCAAGGACAGAGTTCAAAGGAGGGAGAGAGAACTCAAAACTTACTCAACTGGGGTCTGCTTTGGCCACTGCTCTGGGTGTCCTGACAAAACATAAGGAATGCACAGTTGGGTAAATACCGTGGGGTTGGGAAGCCTCTTGCAGCACTGTGGGTCCCTCCTGGGGGAGTCACTGGTCTGGTGAATGACCCCAAGGACACCCCACTACCCTCAGCTCCACCATCCCAGCCCAAGGCCTGGCAGCAGATCCCAAACCCGAGTCCCTGGACATGCACAGACATCCTTCCATGGATCTGGCTTAATGGATACTGGATTTCAGGGATACTCTCATGAAATGAGGAAACCACAGGTCCCATCTCTCACAGACACAATCCCTCAACGTAAATAAAATACATGGCCTGGAAACAGTTCTTTAAAATTATATTGCCACACAGGTATCATTCAAAACTGGGGAGTATGGTTCCTTTTTTTTTTTTTTTTTTTTTTTTAATTTTGATTTCCGTAAGTAACTAGCCTGAAATCAATGTAGCAGGCCAAGGTGGAGTTTATTTATAAATGCACATTTATGATGAATCATTGGAGGAAATGCAGGCAGACTGGAGACAAAAGTCTGCAGTTGCTAAACCAAATAGGAAATGCTCTTTACATCTGCCTCTTCAGTTGGCATCCACTTCCCCTCCCAGTCTCCTTTCTGCTGGGTAGGCCTGTTTATTTTCGGGCTACTTTTGTTTGCAAAGCCAAACAGCGCTTCTGATTTTTTGTATTTATCTTTTTTTTTTTTTAATTTGTAAACAGCATTTCTCACTAATTCAAGCCCCAGGTTATTAACAGTGGAAATTGGGGCACCTTCCTGCACACAGTTCTTTACTCTCTTCAGGGAAAGCACAGCCACAGAGTGGAAACAGAGTGGAAAAACAGCCTTGTTAACTCGACATAAAAATAAGGACAATGCTGGAACTACCCTGCCAACTATGGAGGAATTGCCATCTCTTCTCTCTTAGGTTTGTTTTAAATATTACTACATCGAAATGGATACATTGGTACAAACCACCACATGAGTGTTACCTGTATCTCAGGCCAGGCTGGGTGGGGCCCTGAGCAGCCTGAGCCAGTGAATGGCATCCCTGCCCAGGTTAGTTTTGAGGTCCCTTCCAACCCAAACCATTCCATGATTCTGTGTCTCCAGGAAGTTTCCAAGTGACAGGATACTGCTCGGTGACACTGCCATTCATTTTCACTTCTTTCTTCCCAAACTGGCCCCACCAAGGGAACAAGCATCCTCTGTTTCCTAGCAGGATGCTGTGGTTCTCCAAGCAGACACCCCCATGTCCATGGAGATCCTCACACCTCAAAGCAATGAAGAATCAGCAGAGCTGCAGGAGAACCCAGGTCCCTCCCAGGCCCCCATCCTGCACTCTGGACATGGGGACCTCACCCATGCCACCCTGCTGGTTTCAGAGCTCTGCTGCTGCAGTGAAATATTTACTCTGCTGGAATATGAGCTGATGTGAGATAAGGAGCAAGCTCTGGTTCATAAACCTGTCGTTTCTCCAAGGGCTGGTGCTCCCTGTGTGTGTGTGTGCCTATCAAACGTGCACATCAGCTATTTGATCACCGCTGCTCAGTGCAGAATTTCTATGCAGAAAGCTGGCATGGCCTTTCTTTCCTCCAGGAGACTTTAAAATCCTTCCAGCCCCACTGGAGAGAGAATTCACACTGCCAATTTTTTTTTTTTTTTCCCAAAGGTTTTATAGAATGTGCTATGCGTGCAAAACGCAGCCTTTAACTGCTAGAAAAATACAGGCATTTGAAACTCGAGCAACAGAAATAGAGACACACAAAAACAGAAACAAAGAGGGCTGATTTGATCCACTTCAGAGCCACTGGAGGAAGAAGCACCCTGGTAACTGTGATCAATGGTAAACATGGATTCTTATTTAGGGAGGCCAGAGCAGTGCCTCTTGTTTCTGCTCGCTTTTTATAGCAGGTTAAAAAATAACAATATTGCCGTGGAAAGATGACGCGAGCAATAACTTCCCGCTGGCTGAACAATTGCAGCAGTCAAGGCAAACCCAAGGAACAAAGTGAGGGACAAAAGCTCTCCCTCCCTTGGGCTGAGGGACTGCTGGAGCCTGTGGTTTGTCGGCACTGGAGGGGCAGCACTCATTCTTCTGCAATCTTGGGATTGTGGAATGCTCTGCCTCCCCCTGACCTTCGAAGCACAGATCTGGCCAGGCTGAAGCAGCACTTCAGCAGCCCGACTGCTCCCAGGAGCTGCTCACTCCTTCGACCCCCTTCACTGGCCCTTGGAAAGCCGTGGGAGTCTTCCCATTTATTTTACTGCCCTCAGGAGCAAGGCTTTGTTTGGGAAAGCAGCCTGGAGCAGGTTTAGGGACTTTACACTCTCAAGAGCAATCCCCCAGCCTTTCCCCTGCCTGTGTTTTTATAAAGAAGGGCTTTTTCTGAGCAGCTCCAGCGGCCAAACCCCTCCCATCAGCTCCTGTCCCACCTGAAGGGCTGTGGGTGCTCCTCCTGCCAGGTCTGGCCCCAGTAATGGACCTTTGAGAAGGGTCAGGGCTCCTGCCTGCCAGCACAGCTCCCCGTGCCAGGGCTTCCAGAGGCACTCCCCAGCTCTCCAAGCTGCACAGACACATGTTGGAATAACAGCCTGCTCCCAAAATTAAGAAGAGCTGTATTATGGCTCCTGCCAGAAATAACGTAAACGAATGTTCCTCTAGGAATGAGGCTGGGGTGACCACTTTCAGTGCCATTTTCAGGACACTGAGGGGAATTTGCTGTTCTTTAAAAAAAAATAAAAAAATTAAAAGCTCAACTAATGAAAAACCGATAAGAAAATCATTCAAATGCCAAAAATTCTCTCTCACACAAACCAAACACTAATTCTTGTGATACTATATATATTTATTGGTTAAAGGCACATACCAGCCTGTCTAAATCTGTGATTGGTGCCTAGTTTATAACACCTTTGTGGCTTTTAGTTTCTCACCCAGACACATCAAAGCAGGGGACACTTAGCCAAGGAAAACTTCATTGTTAGTATTAACTCACTCCAAGAAAAAGATTTTTGGAAGTTTGAGAATTTTTCACTTCATGGCAATTGTTGATTAATGAACCTCAATGGACTACAGCCTAAAAGGGGACTTTGTTAATAAAAAATGCTAAACAGTGCAGGCAGAGTAAGGAGATACTTTCTTTGAACCTAATTGATATAAAGGCATACACAAAGAAAAGACCTGTGAAGATGGATTTATTCACTGTGATCCTGTTTGCTTTCCAGTTCCACCTCAGGCTATTTCTACTTGCAAAAAAACCCCAATTACTGAGGACAGGAGGAGAAATAAGAGAATCACAATATAGCTGGAGAGATTAGAGCACTTGGGAGATACTTAGCAATGATATTTAGGACAGGCAGAGCTTTTCCCCTCTGGCTACCCCAGCAGGGTTCTTGGAGCAGAGCAGAACCAGGGGCCAGGGCAGTGACACCTTCCAGCAGGGCTGGGAGCACCAGGATCCTGAGAGAATCCTCCTGGCCCTCTCCTGGTTTTATTTGGAGAAGTCATCTAAGATCTCTAAAGCAAAATGTATTAGTCTGAAAGCAGGGTTAATGAAAATGACTCATTTCACTGGGATGATCCAGTTAATTCCTGTTTACACACTGGTTTAGGCTTCCCAGCAGGGATGTACCATGTGGAAATGCAATTTTTTTGCTGTGAGCAGATGGTGCTGATGCTGCTGGAGTTCAACACCCCAAAGCAGTGCAGACTGGGGTGAGGGACCTGCACACACAAACCAAGCTCGTGCTGGAGGCAACAGGGTCCCTTCCAACCCTCACCATCCTGTGAGTGTCAGTCAGCAGCACTGGGAGATTGCAGACTTTCTCCTACAGTCCTCAGAACTGGGAGGAAGGGTTCTAAGGAGAGTTTTGTTCAGCTGTGAGGAAGCAGCAAGGCCCAGCAGGCAGAGCTGTGAGGTCAGGGTGACCTTGCCCATGTCCTTCCCCTGATCACAGAATCCCTGACTGGTTTGGGTTAGGAGGGAGCTTAAAGCTCAGATCACTTCACCCCCTGCCATGGGCAGGGACACCTTCCACTATGCCAGGCTGCTTCAAACCCCATCCAGCCTGGCCTTGGACACTTCCAGGGATCCAGGGGCAGCCCCAGCTGTGACCCAGAGTTACGTATCCTCACTCCTTTAGGAGTTTGTTGATGTGACTGAGAGCTGGGATCAGTGAAACACCTGGACAGAGAGCAGTTTGTGGAGCCCAGGTGAGGATGAGGAGCCCACTGGGGTCTGTTCCAGCTGGAATGTGTGTGAGGTGTGTCCACTGCCAGAACCCCTGATTTCCTTTGGGGCTCTGCAGAGCCAAGCTTTTGTGTGTTATTTTGAGGTGCCTGTTGCAGACAGGGGGAGCAGGAATGGAACATTATGGTGCCAGGCTGTGTATTTAGGGAGTCTGCATTACAGCCAGAGGAAAGGGCTGTATTATGGAAATTACATGGGAAGAGATGTGCCCAGGCAGTGCTGGCCGTGCTCTGCAGTCTCAAATCTCCGTGTCAAAGGGTGGTGAGATGAGGGGAGGAGGCTGCTGTTTACTGTGGAATGGCCTTTCTGTTTATATGTTTCTGAGAAAGAAATGAGAATTGTGTTCCTTTATTAAATTCAGTATTTGTATCCTGCCTCTGTGATAAGGAGCAGTCTATAAATCATGGAATAAACCAGCTGTAAATCATCTCCAAGCTATTAAAGCCTCTCAGGTCTTTAACAGATTTCCTACCTGCACAAGTTCATAAACACAATCCAAAACATCACCCAGACACTTCTTCCCAAGGTCCAGTTTTTTATTTTGGGTTGGGAGTCTGAATTCACAACAATCCCAAGGCAGCATTTATCCCAGATGAGTGTTCCCTATCTCACTGCTGTGTCTGTGCTCTCCCTTCAGCTCTCTCACAACACCCCACACGAGCAGCCTGACTTCTCTCCAGCTTGGGTCTCTGATTTCCTCAGAGCACAGCTCCAAAGGGGCTAAAAAGGCTTAAAAAAACTTGGAACTGAAGCTGCTGCTGCTCTTACAGGGCCAGCCCCCTCTCCTGAGAGAGGGGCAGATGCTTCCATGGGGCTCCAGCACCCCGGGAACAGAGCCCTGTGTCAGGAGAAGGGAACAGCTCAGCAGCCAGAGAGGGGAGGATGGGCTGGGACACGGACAAGGAGGGGACTGCAGAATGTCTGAGGATGGTGCTGTTTGGGTTCCCTGCTCTCAAGAGGGGTGACAAGTCCTGGCTGGAAGGAGAGCAGCAGCCAAGCTCAGTGACCATGGCTGACACACAGCATCCACACATCCCACCTTTCAGATCTCTGGATCTGGAGGGCTGGAGCCCATCTTAGCTCCAGATCTCCACAGCTGGCAAGCACAAGTAGCTACTTCTGACAAGTTTTTCCCTAGTTTTGGAGTAAACCTGTATAAACTGCAAGCTCAGTGTGCATGGCACAGTCCTGTGTGCTTGTTCCATCCGAAACACATACCACTCACCACTCACAAAGTGCTCTCTAAAATCCAGGACAAGGTCTGGATTTAGATATAATATTTCAGCTGACTCACAAAGTGTTTTTGCATGAGATAAAGTTTTATCTCCCAGGGCAGATGCACCTTGATGAAGTTACTACTAGGTTTGTCTTTGGATGCTCCTACTCAAACTGCAGAGAAACAATAAAAGGCATCAAGACCAAAAAAATCCCTGAAACCTCCAGAGATTTTACCATAAATATAAATTTTCAGTGGTAGCTGCAAGACACCAAGGATTCACAGCCTGTTAATATTGCATTGGTGCAGTGGGTAGGAAAGGCAACACTTAAAAAACAAAGCTTAAGTAAAACTCTGCTAGTTCCAGTCAAGAACTGAGCAAAGCACAGCTACACATAATTTACATATAATTCCCACTTTTCTGGATCAAACCATAGAAGCCCATAGAAATCATTGTCATAAATCAGGAGAAGGAACTAAGCAAAGATGCCATTTGATCTTGCTAGCATTTTAGCCCCATGCCTGAAAAAAACCTCACCAAAATGTGCCTTAGACCAAATACAGAGAGGGGTTGTGATTGTAGTAACTGAATATTGGGAATTTTTATTTAGAAAACAGATTTGAACCAGCCTAAGCAGATCTGTTGTAGTTTCCAAGCAGCAGATGTGACCTTGCACTTTATAAGGCCCTTAGACAGAAATGCCACTTTCTACATCACTCAATGGAGAAAAAATCCTCAATCCCTCTCCCTGCAAGCACCCACAGAGCAGCAGGACACCAGTCAAACCAGTTAAATCTCCCTTACCAGATGTGTTGGAGAACTCAACTTCCCAGGCAGAGCAGTGGGATGAAGGGCTGCCCCTGCCATGCCAAGAATGCTTTCCTTAGACAGGTTGAGAGGATAAATTGGAAGGAAAAGAAGTATCTTTGGCAAACCCAGTTCCAAGGGTTTTACTGTCAAGATGTTGAATAAATGAAATAAATAACAGGTGACTGCAGCTGCCTTTCTCTGTGGAGGGAAGATGCACTTTATCCTCTGGGAACATCCCTAAGATCTGCAGATCCCCATCCAAATCCAGCCATGGCTTAACTTTGTGGAATGAATGCTTTGACGCTGAACTAAATTCTCCGGTGTTTCAGCAGGGAACAGGAATATTTGAGGGGCAGAATCAGAGCAGAGGGTGGCAGTGGAACAAGGTTCATCTGATTGACCACTTGCACCCCTCTGTTCCTCTTGCAGATGAACAAAGCCAGGGATGTTGGAGGTAGGAAGGGCTGGCTGAGTATCCAATTCCTTTTTTTCCAGCATGCAGCCTGCCTGCTGCCAGTTCCAGGTGTTCAACAATAATTCAGCAGTAACTCCCAAGTAACACCTATAATTTGAGTCACTGGGACATTTCCTCTGGCATTTCAAAGCATATGGAAAGGAATGTGAAAACCTTTCATTAGCCACAGGCAGGCGGCCGCTGTCAGAATCACTCAGAAGTGCCCTAAAAGTTTTCCAAAAAACATATCCGTGTCTCTGAGCTGCTGGGCACCAGACACCATTGGAGACCACGGATGTGAGTGAAGCACTGATTTCTCCACACAGGAACAACCTCTCCTGCCCTCTGGAAGGGTTTCAACACCAGAACATCGTGTTCAAATCGCTAATCCTCATAAAGCATCACCTGTACTCTGCGAGGGAAGAGGGATTCCCTCGCCCCCGGGATATGACAGCTCCTTTCCCCAGAAAGGGCATGTAGGGTCAGAGCTGCAGGAGGTTTCTATTCTGCTGCTCTTTCCCTGCCTTTTGTAGAAAACCTGCAGCCTCTCCTGCTCCTGTGATGAGCAGAGTTGCAAATCTCTGTCAATATTCCGTGGGATGGGTATAACTTGCCAGATTTTCTGTTTACTATGGAATTTCTACACAGCTTCAGGAACCCCTCTATTTTATAAGAAAACAGAGTGGCATATAAAAACATTCTCAGCTGGTTTATTTATACAATTAATGGTCAACAGAATAAAATGTACTTTTATGCACTCCACCTCCCTGCCCCAAAAGCCAGTTTTGTTTGACAGACAGTTTTGTTCCACACTCTCGGGGGGTGCATTAACCTCTGCAAAATCCATGGGTGAGTTCAGAATTGGCATCATCCCTCCTGCTCCTGCAAAGAAAACTAAGCAAGATCAACACTGAGCCTCTCTGTCCCACCAGAAGGGAATCACTGAGCTTCTCTTTCCCACTAGAAGGGATTTTTTCAGTCGCATCCCTCAGTCCCACCCTGCAGCTCCGTGGCAGTTTGAGGCTGCTGAGTTATTCCAAGTGGGAATTCTGCCTGTCCAAAGGCCAGCAACAATTCCTGGGACTGGGAATTCTCACTTGGGAGCATGAAGTCTTTTTGGATGGCCAAGTTAGATGCTGATGTTCTGTGCAGGACAGCACTGAAGATGAAGTGCTGTGTGAAGGTTTTACCAGCTCTGTGCTGCTCGTGGATCTGCAGCTCCTCATGTGCTGTGAATCCACCATGGATCCTGCTCCCACCAGGACCCACAGCCTGGAAACTCCACCAGAACCATGAGCCTGAACTCAGGACACTGAGTGTTCAGCCTTGAGCCATTTCAAGTCCCAGTTTATAAAAAGAGATCAGAATTTACATAGGTTTCACAGGAGCCTCTTACACTCCTGGTTTGCTCCTGACTGGACACTGCATGATTGGGGTGGCAATCCTCCTCCTCTTCTTCCTCCTCTTTCCTGGAGCCATGTGCTCCAATCCAAGACCAAGCCATGGTGCCCAAAGTCACCAAGAGTCCAGAGTTAAAGAAGCACAAACATGAGATTTACAAGAAGCTAAAGAAGCAAGGTACGGAGAACAAACCTGAAAAGTGAACTTAGCTCAGATCTGTAAATGACAACCAACTCCCATCTGAGGAGTTCTTGGGCATTTTATCCCTAACACATCCCAGCTAAACTGGTTTAAGAATGGATAAAACCAATATGAAGATGTCTACACTAAAGCTGTCTAGGAGTTTAATTAGATCAATTTGAAACTGATTTCGTTAAACCAGTGAATGTTTCGTAATATGGACCAGACTTTGAATTTCAAGCACTTCAAACCTCATTACATGTATCCTTTATTATAACAGTGCTTCCCTCCATGCTCTCATGGCAGATTCCTGCCTCCTGAGGTTTGGGCTGGAATGCCAACAATTTATTTTAATGCAGTTCAGACATTTTAAAGCTTTGCTGAGCTATCCCCAAAATAACCACTGATAGTAGGTGGCAAGCACCCTGAAATGATTAGGGTCTTTCTTGTTGAGGAAAAAAAAGATATTTGATGGAAAAAAAAAAGCAAAACTGATGAGAACAGGATAAGCATTAATAGAGAAAAGCCATGTGTTGGAGTGCAAACTGGTTGAACTCAAATACTCAACATGAGTTACATTAAAAAATATCTCTGCAGAATAATGGTCACTGGGCTTTTTGTGTTGGGATTTTTCTTAGCTGCTTAAGAGTTGGAACCACATTTCCCCTTTCTTATTTCCACATCCCCACTGCACTTTATTCCATCCCAGTTTCCCTTCCCATCATGTTGTTGGGCACCAGCTGGGCACAATCTCTGTGCAGTGTTTGATCCTTCCTGGTCCCAGTCAATAAAATGGTTTTTGCTCAATTCCTGCAGGCTGGGGTGGGCTGGCAGCAAGGAGCAGCAGCGTGTGGTTAACCTGGGGATGGGATGGCGTGCCATGTTTGATTGACTCAGCCTTTTGAAGCTGTGCATTGATACCAGGGCTGGTCTCATGGTGATTAATCAGCTCTGGGAAGTGACAGCTCATTTGGAAGAACACGAATGAGCTCTCTCTCCATATAGTGAGCAGCTCTAAACTGAAACAGGCACTGCCCCAAACTGAAATAATCCAAACAAGACCTCTGCTTTTCCAAGGCTGCTTCAAAGTGTCACCTCTTTACCTTTGTAGGAGAGAGAGAGCTGCACTTCTCAATTCGTGAGAAATGAAAAGCCTGAGGAACAAAAGGATCTCATTCAGGGACTCCGATCCCAACCCGCAGCACTTTTTAAAACAGAGCATCCCTGTATTTAAGTCACAACCAGCATTAAAGTCAGGAAACACTAAAACTTCCAACCATTAAATGACCTTTTTCCTGCCCTAGTTATCCAAGTTCCCTGTACTATAACATGAGGCTTTAATCAAGTAGGAATAAATATGAATCTTGTGACCCTGCAGGTTTTACCAACCTTGCAGAGGTTTTATGAAACCCAACGCACGGCCACAATCCTGTTTGGATTTTTAAACAGATCTCTCTGCAGCTTCCAAGAAATAAAGTCAAGCAGAGGACTTCAGTGGGGTCTCTTTGTGGGATGCCTGGGAATGGCAGGAACAGCAGGGAAGATGTGGATATATTATCTTACTCCAGAGGGGACTAGCAGGGAAAAATCCTTATTCCTGGGTTTGTGCCTGAACAGCCCAGAAGTTGGTGGGAAATTTTTGGGCCAGGAGAATGCAAGAATAGAAAAGAATCAGGTGTTGGAAAAGCAGTCTCTAAGTGTGGCTGAAGTGGCACAGAAATATCTCCAGAGGCTGGGGAGATGCCCAGGGCAGAGTGGTGAGGCAGGGGCTGGAGGAGATGGGCACAGAGCTGGGAGCCAGAGGCTCCAGGGGAGGCTGAGGAGGGAGGAGGGAGCTGTTTGCTTTGGATTTTGTGCCTGTGTTTTTGCTGCAACGCCCCAGGAAGACACAGCAGGGAGTGAACTGACCAGTCTGGTGAACTTTTTATATTCCTTTTGGCCTTTTAATACCCTGAGAAGTGGAGGATCTTTTATTTTTAAACATAGCTGAAGGGCTAAATTAGCATTTTGGCAAGGGAAGCAAGCCTGGAAGGCAGCAGTGAGAGAAGCAACTGTTACCTGGAGCCAAAACTGCCTGAAAACTCAGGCAGAAATCCCACCACTGCTGGAGTCCCATCCCTAGTGAAGAAGGTGAGGGGCCCAAGAGAAAAACCTGCCCAAGCCTTTGCAGCATTCCCTGCTGATGAAGCCCAGGACAGTGGGACACACCTCGCTCAGGTGGGTTTTTCTCAGCAGCTCTTCCCTCCTGGCTCCATCACCCAGCTGTGCTGGAAGCTTCCAAACCCACCCCACAGAGAGCTGAGGGTTAAACCTGCAGATTGGGTGGTCCCAGGTATGTTCATGGAGCATCTGGGCACCAGCTTTGCCTTTGTGCACCCTGGCTGGAGCACCCCATTAAACACAAATGTGATTGCCTGCTTCAGCAGGAAGGGAGAGTGGCACCACACACAAGGAATTCAGCTGGAAAATGGAATCAAAGAATCCCAGGATGGTTTGGGCTGGAAGGGACCCTAAATCTCCTGCCATTCCATCCCTCCTGTCATTCCTTCCTCATGCCAGGAGGCAGCACTTGGGTCACTCAACACCTCCACACTCCATCCCAGCACGCTCCTCATTCCCAGCTCAGCCCATGCCTGGGATTAACAGCCCCAAATCCCACCTGACACCCACACCAGGGGTCATGCACACAAACACTGCACAGCTCTTGTCCTGAGAGGAGAGCTCAACCTGAAGCGTGCTCAGCTCCCCAGAGCCTGTGGTTGGACACGAGCAGGAGCAGGAGCAGGAGCAGGAGCAGGAGCAGGAGCAGGAGCAATTCCCTGGGGCTGAAGTCACTGGGAATACCCTGCACCCCATTCCTGTGCTGCTGCTCACCTCTCCTTCAGTTCCACAGCTCTGTGGAGTGGTGCTTTGGGGGCAGGTGTCTGTTTTTTGAGGTTTCTCAAAGCTGGAGGGGATTCTCCCTGTGCCCACCCTGTCACACCCCTGCCATCAGCAATGCCTCCAAACAGAGATGTTCAGCTCCATAAAATTCCCTTTTTTTATATATGGATGTGAGACAATACTGATACCCAGTGGCTGATTAAGTTAATTACAGTTGAGTAAATATCCCCCATGGTCACCCCCAGCATGGCACCCCAAGGTTGGCTCCAACCAGCAGCCTGTAAACAACAGGATATTCAGTTCCCATTCATTTTTGGCATCCTTCTAGATAGAATTGCTGCTAGAAACTGTTTTTGACTGAGGATCAAGTGCAAGTTATACCTACTTTGCAGAGTCAAAACATTAGCTAAGGCGAGGGCTGAATCCTTTAATCATTCCAGCATGCGATTTGCATTTGCCTTGGCTAACAAATGCCAAGGAGGCATTACCAAAACCAAAGCTGAATCCTGCTGAGGTCATGTTATGCTTTTTTCACAGCAATGTGCTGCACCTGGATATCAGTTTTTAAATGCAAACAGGTATGTTTTATCAATTTGTAGCAGGAAAACCTATGGTTTCACGAGACTGGAAAAACTTGGCTTAGGGAGAATCAGGATTCCAAGCAGAATGCGCTGCAACCCGCGGTGAGAAAGTTGCTCTTTATTTCTCCATGAATATTTTTCCTTCCCAAGTTCATTTAATGTGAAAGAATTAATGAACAGCATAACAAATCCCTGTGTACCACAAACATTAGGCAGCAGCACACAGACCAAGCCTTCCCAAGGTAAGCCAGCAGGTGAAGGTTGGAATTTATCAAAACATGACAGAATAAACTACTTAATTATGTTGGGGTGATTGCCAGCATGCAACAATCCTCAGAGCAAAGAGCTTCTCAAACCAGCCCGAGGGCAGTGGTAGTTTAGAAACTGCTGTTTAACCATAGATTTCAGAAGTTTCCTGAGCCTCATTAAGTCTATGGATTCCTGCTTGTTTTCCTGCTGACACTGATGGGTGTGGGTGACACAGTCCCAGAGCTGTGACACCTCTGAAAGGCTGCCAGAGCTTATCCCAGTGTCTCTCTTTGGTCACAAGCTGCCTTTTGATATTAGAGCAAACCCCAAAGTGCCCCAGAACACAGGTCCAAGTCCTAGGGCCACCGAATTGTCCTATTTCAAGGAAATGTGGAGCCCAAACCAAAGGCAAGGCTCTGTAAGCAGTGAGCCAGCTGGAAAGGGAGGGCTAGAGGAGATCTGGTTCTTTGGGAACACCAGGAGCTCTCCCACCCCAGCAAACACCACATTCCTACAGCACCCACCTCCTGCAGCTCTGCCAGGCTCCAGGTCACCAGGAGCTGGACTCAGCTGCCTCACTCTGGGTTGTACCTGGGCTCCAGATTTGTCCCCTTCCTTGCCCTCTCCTCACTCAGCTGGTTATGACCTGACCCACTGGCTCAGGAATGACATCTCCTCGGTTTTGGATCATAAGTTCCTTTTTTAGGCATTTAGAATGATCCCATGTTCCACCCCTGAACCTGCCTGTGACACTCAACACCAAAGGTTTAGGGTCTTACCTAATTACAGGAGATATTTTTTTCCCCCAGCCTAAAATGGAGAAAGGCGATTTCCACAGCTGCAATATTTACCTCAGACTTGACTAAGGCTGCTTTTATAGCAGTGCTACAGGTTAAATCCTCTCTCTCTGTTACTTCCTACCCAACCAGACTTTAATGTAAGTTACATTGCACAGCAGTTAATTAATCCAAGCAATAAAAGAGAGACCTGCACAGTTTTCCAAAAGAGGATCTTAAGTAAAAACAATAGATTAAATTAAAAAAAGTAGAGAAAGAAAAAGAGAGATGATGAGCTTCACTTGAAGTTGGGGAAAGCTTCTCCCCCACCATGATGGCATTTATAAATCTCTGTCACACACCAAGGCTGGGGGATTCCACTGTGGATTCACCTCCTGCAGCACCCTGTGGCTCCTGCTCCCCTTCTGCAGACCCTCTCTGCCTCCAGCTGAGCCTTGGGCTGTCTCCTCCTGGGTAACACCACCCCAGCCCTATGGTCCCAGTGTGCCAGGGAGAGTGAGACACCTCCAAAATTCTCCCTTCTCCCCACTTGGACTCAAGGACCTTAGAGGTCTTTTCCAGCCTGAAGGATTCTATTTTACTTCCACCCTCCTTCCCACTGCCAGAGCTACTCATCCACAGCCAGTTTTCCTTCCAAAGGGGGAAGAGGTGTTCCTAGATGTGGCAGCATCCCTGCTTTGAGAATTGATCAGGCATTTTGCTGGTGGAAAAGCAAGCAGAGCCCTCTCAAACTGTGCCTGCAGGAATGAGCTGCACGTCCCTCGTGCCTCAGGGCCAGCCATGGATGGTGGCTCCCAGTGCTGGGTCAGTATAAATAGATACAAAAGATCTGTATGAAAAAGCAGCCTTTGCTCTGGCCTGGCAAGGGTTCTAATGAGATCTCCCACAAACTGTGTCAGAACGTCAAGAGGATTTTACTCCCTGTAATTGAACTGTGTTCTTGCCTGTGTTCTCTGTCCCGCCCTTCATTGCTCTCTTCTCTGGAAATTCCTTTGTTCAACCTAAAGAGACATTTCATTAAATAAGAAATAATTTCTGGGAGTGGTAATTACAGCCTTTTTTTTTTTTTTTTTTTTCAGATGGATGATATGTAGCTGTTCTGTTTTCCTTTCTGTTAGCAAAAACAAAGAGAATCCCAGTGCCTTTCATTTGGTGTCAGCTCCAGCCACCCAAACTCTAACAGGTCCATTTTGATCAGGTTGAATTTGCTCTTTGGAATGACTGAGGCTGGAAGCAAAGATAACTATGGCAATGCTCATTGCCTGCAGGATGATCCATTCTGCCTCCCTGAGCTCTGCTACCCTTGGACAGAGCTTTTTTGCATTGGTTTAGGTTGATCCTCTTTCTATTTTCTTCACTGTGAGCTCAGCACATGGGAAGGAAAAGGCACAAGGCTGAGAGAGGCAGGGAGAGGAGCCTGGATCCCCTCCTGCACTGCAGCAGCTCTAACCTGAATTACACCCCAATAAAGCAGCAGCAGCACAAACCTGAACGTGCTCCAAGGTGTGCTCTGACCATCTGTTTATTCCCTGTTGGCCAAGACATTATATCCAGCCTTCTACACAGGTGGGGGGTGGGCAATGCCCAAAATTTCTGCCTTTTTAGTTAATGAGACACTTCATCAAGGTCTGTTTTTCATCTGTGTTCCTCCTGCTTTGCCGAGCTCCTCACTTTACAAATCAAAGCAATTAGCAGGGCTGCTAAAAGCCCAACAGTAGAGAGTCCACAGACACCACTGTGCCCATGGATGCTCCCAGACTCCACAGGCAAAATCCCACTCCCCAGGGAGCTTCCTGGGCAGCCTTTCCCAGGGGGATCTGCTTCTCTGCTCCAAGGCCAAGACATGCTCCTGGCACCTGCCTCCTAAAGCCTGCAGAGGCAAACACAGCAGCAGCAGCAGCAACAAGACTTGGATCTGCTCAAAGTGTCAAAGGCAGCTCTGCCTGATTTTAGGCCTCTGAGGATTTGCGTTAAGCCAAACCAGGCATTTTTCTACAAGCCAGAAGCCAGTGTGGAAATCCATGGCACGGCACAGAACCATAACCAGAGAGTTCCCACACAGCGTCAGGACTTTGACAAAGGTGCCACCAGTGTGTCCCAGCATCTGCCACGGGATGACATTGTCCCAGGAAGAGACTCTCAGCCTGTGTCTGCTCTTTGGGACTGCCTTGTCACGAATGTTGCTGGGAATCAGTCCTGGCACTGCTCTGACTCTTGGAAGCAGCACCAGCATCCCTGTGCCTGCTGCACCACAGCTTCCTATTTAACCTGGGTGCATTCCCAGGCTCACACTCTGAAATGGCCAAACTCAGCAGCCTCAGAGATTAAATTCTTCAAGTTCCATGAAAACAGGCTGCCAGGTAAAGAAGACAGGGGATTTATATTTCTCCCTTTGAAGAGAGGGAGGCTGAGTGTGGGCTCACAACTCTTCCACTGCTGGAGATTCTCACAGGTGCTTTCCTGAGGATCCCAAAGTTCAGGAGTGCTCTGGGAATCACTTATGAACCCCAGCCCTTCCTCACACAGCACATCCCTTAATCTGGCCAGAAGCTCTCTGGGAAGTCAGGAAAATGGAGATATAGGTCTTTTCCCCAGCAGATTTCCTGTGTGACCTGGGCAAGTCGCTTATAATCATGTGAGATCTAAGAAGTGCAAAACATCTTAAATTCCCTTAAGTAGAGGGGAAACCTAAAGGGTTCAGAATAAGATTTGCTCATTTGGAATTCAGCCAAGCCTTTGGGTTTAATACCCTTACATTTGCAAAAAGCTGTCAGAGATCTTTAATGCCCTCCAGAGCTCACAAGCTCGGGTTTAGGTTTCAGCTGGAAGCCAATAAACAACAAAAAAGAGTGAAATAGCCACTTTTGTGTGAATCTAAAGGATGGTATTTCCAACCAGCACCATGGAAGTGTCATTAGGGTTGCCTACAAACTCCCTAGAACACGACATAAAATGACTTGAGTGTTTTAGCAGCAAAGATGGGGAGACAAACTTAGCATGGCTCCTTCTAAATTCCCCTTTCCCAAATTTTCCAATAAACCCACAGTCACGCTTGCTGCACTGCTCTCACTACACCTAGGCAAATAAAACAGGAGTAAGCAGATATGCCCAACTTATTTAAGCTCAAGTAGCAAATTCCAGCTGGCAGCTTCCAAACTGTGCCTCTGATTTATTGGCATTTCAAAATGTTTTACAGAACCACGGTCCACTGGCACCAGAGCCTTGTCACACTCAGCAGAGAGAGGAATAACACAGCACAAAGCTCTTTATAAAGGTGCCAGGTCCTCAAATTCCTTTTGGGGGGACACTTACAGCACAATTCAAGTGTTTCCAAATACCTGTGTTTTCTGCCCAAACAGAAAACAGGCTGGAAAGGAGCCTTGAGACAAGTGAGCCTGGTCAGACCTGAGTTCCTTAAAGGTGTTCTAGCTGGGAGTCACAAGATACACAAGTGAGCTCCAGAACAGCCCTGGACCAGCAAAACCCATCCCAGCAAACCCCATCCCAGCCCTGGAGCATGGCTGATGTATTAATGTAACAACATCTGAGAGCACAGGGACTTTAATGATGGCAGACCTCTGAAATGAAAGAAATTTCATGGTGCTACCTCAGGGAAAGCTCAGGAAAACCTGGAGCAATCATGCACATGCTGGAGAAGTGACTGGAATAAACTGGGACGAGAATTCACCTGCAGTCCTTGGCAGGAGGGAAAGAAGGGAAGGCACATCGAGCATCAGCACTCTCCCCTCAGCCCCAGGTTGTGCCTGGGGGAATCTGTGGAGTGTGTGGGTTTTACTGCAAGAAAAGGCATTTCTGAGCCTTCTTGTGAAGCCAAAGCTGGACAAACTGGTTTCCCATCTTCAGCCCAGCAGCTACAGGCTGTGGTGTCAGGCAGTGCAATTCCTCCCTTCCCTCTTTCATCCCTGTCCTGTTTAAATCCCACAGCTGTTGATGTGCCCTGAAAGCCGTGGCCTGAGTACCCCTGGGAAGGAGAGGATGGAGTTTTAAGGCCGTGGGTTACTTCTTGAGACCTTCCACTTCTATTTTATAGAAACTGGAAATCGGTGCCACTCTGCATCCCCCTCAGAGAGGCACAGATGTAACTGGGTAGGAGGGAATTTTAGCTGCTGGAAAGGCTGATATGGAGTCAAATAGAAACACCTCCACAGTGTCCATCACCCCATCCCTGCTCCTGCCTGGCCTGTTGCAGTCTCCCCCAGTTGTCAGGAAACCCCACACCAGTACCAGGCAGCATTTCCAGTGTCTGAGCAAGCAAAGGCTCCGTGCTCCAGAGCTTGGGGTATTTATGCAATCCCGGCTGGCTCGGGGCCCACGCGAGCTTTATTTATCTAATGTCTGCGCTGCAGGCGATGAATTCAGAGAGAAGGGATTATTAGAAGACAACACACAGAAAGGGGAGGAAAAGAGTAAGTGAGAAGTCCAGTGGAGCAAGGCTTTGCTGCTCTCCCAGCTCTCCTTGGGCAGCAATTGGAGCAGCAGAGCAGGGAGAGCCACATGTAGCCCCAAGCTGGAAGGGCCCTGGGCAGGCTCCCTGTCACAGCCTCATGGAGACCCTTCCCAGCAGCAAATTCCAATAATTGCCTCAACCCAATGAATTATGCAAGAAAAGATGTAAAATGAAAATTAATTCCATGAAATCAAGTCCATGAAAATTCTCCTGGAACCTTAAATCGGCATTTCCACAACAATTACAAGTTCCTCTAGGACCCTTTTAATGTGGGAAGGAATCTTGAGTCATTGTTGTCATGCTGTCAGAAAAAAGCTGTTTCCTAGAAAGAAAACCACCTACAGAGACTTGATAGTTGGCTGAAAGGATTTAAATTTCCAACATGTACCTAGAAGGGAAATACATCTCCTGCAACAACGGCCATCCCAAAACTGCCTGTGCACTAAGGAGATAATAAACCTTTAGGGATGGAAATGTCAGAACATAATAAACTTCTGCATCCTATTTTCTATTTCTATTGCTATTATCCTCCCTTCTATTTCCACCTTTGGATTCAGGACTCAAAATCCCATTAAAACTCATGCTTCAATCACCAGAATCTGCCACGGCTGCAAATCCGAACAGAGATGGCATTTTCCTACCCCTAATTTGGACATCTGAAAGGGGGAAGGGGCTGTTTTGGTTTAATTACAGTTTAGAGGATGTTTGGTTTTGTGTTTAATTCCTGAAGTCTTTACCCAACTCTTAAGGAAAATAAGAAAAGCACCAGCTAAAGCAAGGGGTGAAATTCTGCCTTTGAGCATCCCTGAAGGGGCATTATCTGGTAAGAGTTATTTGCCACTGTGCACAAACTGCCCAAGAAATCTCTTTTTGTTCCTTATTATTATTATCTCCAGCCTACAAACCATCCAGTTCTCAAACAAACCTGGATGGTTGTTTAAAATCAAGTTACCTCTAAACTTGCACTGCTTTAGGAGCAAAATGCTCCCTCCTACAGCAGGTACAGGATTTGCAGGATTGGAGTCGTGCCTTGTTACCTTAGTACACTTGGGTTTCTGCCTCTTTTTCTGTCTGTGAGCTCTAGACAGGGGGAAAAGTGCAATGTAGGGAACTTGCATTGCTGGGGCCTCAGTAATATCCGTCAGTAAACCTGTAATTAGATAGGGAGTCCTATTAATCTTGTGCATTGCCTGAGGGGCATTGCCAGCATCCAGCAAAACCTCTATTGATGAGGGAGGATTCCAAGCATACCTGTATGAAAAATGAAAGAGATGAAGTATTTACTTACTTTACCCTTCCCTCAACTACTCATTCCCAACCAAGGGATACTCCAGAGCCCAACAGACTAAATTTCCTCCTAACATCAATGCCTGAACATAAAATGCTCAGCCTTTGGGCTCCACCTCAAGTATTTCAAAGAAACCTGAAAGTGTGCTATTTTCAGACTTTTTAATTTAAAATGTGCTCGTGGAATGAGAACAGTTAATGCAAACAAAGATGTTGGTCAGTTGTGATAATGGAAGGCAGAGCCTGCTCATCCTTCCACATGATTCATAGCTCACATCTCATTCATCTGGCATCAAAGATGTGATTTATAGATGTTCTTTTTCTGCACGCTCCACCCTTGTTTCCTGGAGGAGCAGGAATAAACTGTTTTATACAGAGGTAGGAATTTTTTTCAAATGAGTCTGTAGGGTGAGGGATTACTCTGGCCTATTACAGATAGCTGAAACACCCCAAAAAAGAGTTTTCTTATTGGAAAGGCATTTAATAAAACTGGCATTGTTTCTACTACACCTAACTGCCAACTTCATCACTTCCTATCTTCCTATGACTAGTTTTCTTTTTTTCCTCTCTTTTTTTTTTGTATTCATTTGCCTGATTAGAATTACTTGAATGCTGGAAACAGAAAAGAGGCCAAGAGATGGAAACTGCCCATCCCTAGGTGTTCAATATATTCAACTGAAAACAGTTGTGGCATTTCTTTACAAATGTGGAGAGCAGAACTGAGACAACTTTGCATTTTTTTCCTTTGAGGCTTCTTATTTTATTTCTCAGCCAATTGCAGTATCCTTGTGAAAAACATCTCCTGGCAGACGCTATTCCCCTATTTAGTTTTTTGGTTTGTTTTTTTTGGTTTTTTTGGTTTTTTGGGGGTTTTTTTTAGGGTGAAGGAAAATCATAAAATCACAGAATTGAGTTGGAAGGGACCTTATAGCTCATCTCATTCCACCCCCTGTCCAAAGGAGGGCACCTTCCACAAGACCAGGTTGCTTATTCATTGATTGAACCCTGGATTTTGACCTGAACAGAACCAGGACTTTACCCCACTGCTGTGAATTAACTCTGCCAAGGCTCAGTAATTATAAAATGTGAAGAGTCTGACAACATCAGCTACCAAAGGAAAAGAGGCGCCAGCTCCAGGGTCTTGCACTTCAGGGCTTAATCCCTGCAAGAACTGCAGTGTACACGTAGCATTAAACTCTTCTGATAGAAATGAGAAATATAAAGAAAATTAGCATTAATAATGCATCCAGTTGTTTTGGATATCAAGGCCAAACTGCTTTGCAGTTAAAGTTTGAGGACCACAGCTTTGCAAAACTCCTTCCTTCCATGTGGCCACTGAACTGACAGTGGATTGTGCAGCCCCATGACCATTACTCAGTATTGATTTTCAAACTCTAACAAGTGTGAATGCCATATCTGTTAGGACTCTGAGAAGAAATCCAACCTGCCTGCTACATTTTCCCGGTGGGAATCCCACCCACTATGTCACAACCATCATTTTTGGTATTTAACTTCTCATTTTTGAAAAAAAAGAAGAACGAAGTGGCTGCCACAGCAATGAATGGAGCCCAATGTGTCCCCGTGTGTCCCCACAGGACCACAAGGAAGTGAACTCTCCAGCTGAAGCACGTCTGTGATTTCAGCACAGGACTTGCTGAAAGTTGAATCAAAATGGGCCAATCTAATATTCTGCAACAAATATTTTCCCTGTAAGGAAGTGGCAGGTTCTGAAATCTGCCCAGAGTGTGGCAGTGAGTCAGGGAAGCTCATTAAAGCAGTTCTCAGGAGAGCAGCTGGATGAGTTAAGCAAGAAAATTGCAAACTCCATTTGCCAGTCACTTTGCCAACACATTTTTAACCCAGGGCTTTACACTTTGGTGCCCAAAGTGCTGAACCACTGCACTACTGACTGAAACTTCTTCCCAACATGACCAAACAGACTGGGAATGGGGATATTTTATCAATACATGGTTCTATTTCATGCTGAGCCTGTGTAAAGGAACTCTGCTCTAAGAGGATGCAGAGTCAA
Source organism: Certhia americana (assembly GCA_018697195.1). Lineage (NCBI taxonomy): Eukaryota > Metazoa > Chordata > Aves > Passeriformes > Certhiidae > Certhia > Certhia americana. Next base: position 631,388 of record CM031866.1, read on the forward strand.
CCAGGAAATATCGGAGCAAGTCCAAGAAATATCTGAGTATTTCCTACCTATTTTTACATTTCAAACACACCCTCCAAGCCTTCCTTCCTCCCTTGGACATGCCTGAATCTGGGCTCCATCTACAAAACTAACTGCAATAGCTGGTCACCCAGGAAGTAAGAAAGGGTTCCTGGGACCTTCTTTTGTTGGATGATAAATCCCAGCAGCAAGTACTTCTCAATTTTAGTCCAGCAGATTTCTGCTCCAGAGGATTTTCCCTATGGGAAGAGCATTAGCTTAGGCGTCCCTGATAAACTCTGCATATAAATCTTTATTAGCGACACTGCCAGACAGATTATTAGAATCAAACATTTGTGCTCAAAGACTTTGGTCTCTATAAACATAATTCAAAAAGCCTTTGGGCCCTTTAAAATGCCATATGTTCTCCTATGATTAAGGGCTGCATCTCCCTAGAGGCAGCAAAGCAAGGACTGAAAACTGAAAACTGATCATTTTATTTAAAGCCCTGGATAACCAACTTTGCTGTGATTTGGGGAATCTCACATGGAATCCATTTTTATCCAGTTGAGAGTTTGGGCATTTGTAGGCTTCCCACAGGATTTTTGTCCCCTCAAAGCAACCAGCATCTTCCCAGGGAGGTGTTGTCCAAAAGGGAGCCCTGTGATCCAGCTCCACAGAACTCCTGGAGGATGCAGAGTGCAGCAAATATAACAGATCAGTTCGGGGATTTCACCCAGCACGTCCATGATGAGCAAGACTAACACAGGCTTGTTTTCCACTTGTCTGACTCCCAATCTTTCTTCACCTCCGTTCCCTGTGGTGTGAATCTCTGGTGTTTAATGGAAGGTGAGTTTGGTCTCCTCCCTCAATGAGGTGCTAACAGGGGCTCTCCCATTCATTCCCCTGCCACCTGTTTTCTCCCAACTTGTAGGAACAGATCCCTCTTTGAGATCTTCATCCTTTTGCTAAACCTGGCTGGAATCGGCCAGTGAATTCAAAAGCTTTTAGACACACACATACACCCCCAGAGGCAGCGTGATCACACAAGACTCATTTCCTTAGGATATTAGGCAAAAATGCCTACTTGAAAGCTGTTTGATGTTGGAGGCACCTTTCTCCATTTCCTGGTTCTGCATGAAATGCCAGGGAGAACCAAAGACATCACAAGCAAAAGCCCATCCCCAGCAGACTGTTATTAGCCTTGTTTCTAGAGCAACTCTTGGCTGGATATCAAAACAGAACCTCCTCCCCCTCTGGGGTTTGCTCACCCCATGCAGATCTGTGGGTGGCATCTTCTCTGCAGATCCTGCTAGCAATACCAGGGTTTAGTAGAAATAAAAATATTTATTAAAATAGCCTATAAATTCCAGTTTTAATTCACTGTTTGAGTCAGGATGTTAATGCTGTTGATCACATCACTGTCACTGACTCTGAGGTGAGCCTGGTCATCAGGAGGGACATTCCACTGGTGTAGCAATAATGTCACTCCAGATGGACAAATCAATTACAAAGAGCCACTCTCAGCCTCTGGTATAAATCAGGGGCTTGAACTAAATCAGACACTTAAAGTTATTTAGAGGAAATATGGAAAGTAAAATGGTCTTTCTGAAGATTTAGCACAGTTTTATAAATACTGGCAGGATTCTGTTGCTCTGGTCACTGGGGAAATCCAGCCACAGGTGAAATCCTGCAGGTGAAACACAGCCCCACAGCACAGGATGGAAAGAGAAATGTAACCCAAAAAGATGAATGAGCCACTTGGGGTTTATTCTGGGAATCAGAGGGATGAGGAGGGAAGCAGAGAAGTGCTTCCATTTGGAATTATGGTCAGTGCAGGGGCTGTTACTGAAGGGTTATTCCAGACAACTTCCACTTGTGGTCAGCCCTCAGACAGTCTGATGAAGGTGGATCCCTGCTCTAAGGCATGTTTTCAACATTTAGCTCTAAGGCAGCTAAACTCTAAACCTGCTCATAGCAGAATTATTTTAAGCCCTTAACCCCAGAGTCATGAACCAAGCGTTGATCCCAAAACCATACCCTCAATTCATCTCACATTCAAATCCCTCCTTCTGGGAGATGCTGAGTTACCTCTGCTCTCATTCCCTTCACTGAGAGCTGAGGCTGCTTAGCACAATACAGGATCAGACCTGCATGGTGGAAAACTGCTCCAGTTCCTGAAGAACCAGCTTTAAAATGAGGAGCAGAGCATGGGTCTGAGCTGGGAGCTGAACCCAGAGAGGGAGGCAGCAGATCCACGCTCCAGTTAATTATATTAAATAACACCTTCTCGTCGATACCCAGATCCCTCTCCCTAACACTGCTGCCACCTCAGTGCCAATTATGCTAACAATGGGTTTCTTTTCAAAGGAGGAAGCAAAAAATAACATTCAGTTGAAACTGCAGGAAGAAACTTCAGTGGGCAGAGGGTAATTATCCAAACTGGAATCCAGCTGGGGAACTGGAGTAACAGACCCCTGCTCTGGCTGGGAGGGATGAGGGGAGCATTAAACCCACAGTGAGCCAGCCTCGAGCTCTCTGAGGTGTCTGAAGGCAGCAGCTCTTTCAGCATAGCATTTTCAGTCTTTGTTTTCCCATTCTCTGTCTTCCTGAAGAGACAGAATTGTGCATTTCAGATAACCACACCGCAGATGGAGAACTATGAAACCACAGAGATCTATTTTAAATTAACATTAGCCATGTAGCTGAAACCCACAAACCGAGGCAAGGCTCTCCCCACCATAACTCAGGGCACATGGCATGTGAGATAAGAGAGCTGCAGCTTTATTTGGTAAATTTAAAACCCACCTCTCGGGCGACCTCTCAGTATCTCCTGCAGCTTCAGCACAGACAGCCCAGGTGGGTGGGTGCAACCACAAACCTGAAATTTCCCAGCTTTCATTTTTAATTCAGTTCCTTAAAGTTCTTGGAGGGAAGGGAAGGGATAGGCTTTGGGGTTGGGTTTTGGGTGGCTGGTGGTTTGTTGGCTCTTTTTTTTTAAGTTTCTCTGCCAATTTAAACTTCATTTTATTATGCTCAGTGCTATGTTTAGGCCTCTCTCCAAAGACTGTCTCACAAAAATTAAGAGACAATTTTATTACTACACAGAGGAACTTCAAAAAGGGATCTGATAGTGGGGGACTTTTCAACCTTGCTTAATGAGATCTGATGACTGGAACTTGCAACTAGACATATTCGACCTTGTATTAAGATGTAATCTTGTAGCTGTGAGGGTAATGACATACTGGAACAACTCCTCATGAAAGGTAGCTGCACTATTGCTCAGAAATCTTACCCCAAAATCAGATATCATTCTAGAAAACAGCATCTCATTTGGGGCTGGTTGAAGGTTTAGGGGCTGGAACAGGCAGAAGGGAAAGGGGATGAGATTAAGCTGGATGTTTATCTGGGGTTCAGGGCTGGGAAAGTCTCTATCACCCTGGCTATCACTGTCCTTCCCTGGCCCCAGGTAACTGCCCACGTTGCTCTCTGAGCTCTGCAGCCCCATCCCCTGCTCCACAACAGGCACAAAGCAGCATTTCCTCTGCTAGCAGGTCCAAGGAGAAGAGATTCCTTCTGGGAAAGTCTAACTGGAGTGCCCCTTATTGCCCGGTTGTAACCAAAATCTCTTTTGCAGAAACCATCTTAGCCTGAAACCATATCCACTGCTACAGAAATGAAGTGTTTATGGCTTATTTTGAAAATATTTTCCACTGGAAGGTTGCAAATCACAGAGTTTTATCTCAGTATTTTCATCTTTCCTCTCATTTGGTCAGGGGCCTGGTTAAGAGGAAAACTCCTCTTGCTCTTTTCGGAGAACAGGCTGCCAGTGACCACCTGAGCTCACCCAGTGGTCATCGGGCAAGGGAGAGGGGAGGAATGGGAACAAAAGCTGCCAGGGGCAGGGGACACATGGCACACACTGCGGGGGACAGGTGGCTCTGGCCCATGGCACTGTCACCAGATGGGGACACGCCACATGGGCTTGAGGGTCCAGCAAGGGCTCTGGTTTGCTAACCCACACAATAATATATATATATATATATATATATGGGAAAGATATATCTATAGGGGAAGGATTCAAAACTGGAACTGGAGATGAAAGTATCCCTGCTGATCAGAGCCACATTATTCCTGTTAAAGGACCTCACAGGGTTGTGTTATCCAGCAGGGAACAGCTCTGGGACAGGGACAGTCAGCACCCCTGGGTACACTCGTGCCATGTGCTGCTCTCATTGCAGTGTTTCCCCAAAGAGCTGCTGAACTGAGCTCGGAAATGTTCGGGCTCAGGTTACAGGATCCCTCCAGGCTGCTCCCACAGACTCTCACCCTCCCCCAGATCCCAGCCTCCCACTCTTCTCTCCCAAACTGAGCCGCTGCTTCTCCCCTCCCCACGCTCCAGCTGGCTTTAGGATGCTCTGCTCCTTCCAAATATTTCAATTGCTAAATTAGGGTTTTTACCAGCCCTGCAAACAGAAAGGGTTTGGGTGGGATTCCTATCGGCAGAACTTCTGTAGGGGCAGAGCTAAACCAAAGTGAGCACAAAAAGCAGAGAGAGATAAAAACCAAATGGGATCGTTCTAATTAACAGAGTAAACTTCTGAAAACTTCAGAAACTTCATTGAATAGGGAGGGAATGGGGCTTGGGTTTGGACTTCTGAAGGTATTTCTAGAGCAAAGAGGCCCTGATGGTTTGGTTTGTCCCCGACAGATGCTGCAGCTTTTGCTCTTCTGTTTGTAATGTAAATTTGTTCTCCTAGAAAAGACCAGGATGTGTGGACAAGTGTCAGGATAACCCCACTGGGGATCCAGAGCACTGGAAAAGGGGTAATGGGCAGCTGGAAACTCCACCTGGGGAGACCCAGACCTCACTTCTCACCCCCTAGAAATCCCAGCCCTGGAGAGGAGCTCTTGGATCATCAAATGTGGGCACCAGCCCTTCTCCCAGAAATCCCAATTCAGCTCAAACTGCCCATTCTTGGGGCTTGGCCCAGTTCTTCCAGACAATGGGAAAAGGGAGGGGAAACAGCATAAGGTGAGGGTTTGGTTGTCCAGTTTGTAACTACTAAATACATACAAAATATATGAAACACTGAAAATTGTCTGTGAAGGACATTGCCCTTATGCAGATGCGTGAATTGCTTTTAACATGAAAGAATGCAAAACAGCAGCAAAAACCACAACTAAGGGCAAAAACAGAGAAAAAGAAAAAATGATCAAGTGAATAATGAGAAAAGGAAACAGATTCATGCCTGTCCATATATCAACAACCCAGCAGAAGAGCTTTTGCCCTCAGATCCAGCAATTCTTCAGAACTCTTTCCACTGCCCATGTTACCACCTGTAGTATTCACACCTATATACACCTATTGGAATGTATTTTACAAATACGAAGATAATCGCTACAATATTAACAAATATGCACCTTTCCTACCAAAATAACAGAATCTGCTGCTATTCTGAAAGGCCTGAATTCGATTTTGTAGAAATTGGTGATGAAGAGTCAAAATAATTGCAAAATGCAAACGATGCATGTTATAAAAAAATGAAAATAAATGTCTGAGATGTTTCACACACTCAGGTCATTCCTGCAGAATTTTTCAACCCTGGTGCTGCTCAGCCCAGCTCAGGCAGGGGTGATTTGCAGGTGCTCAGAGGTGACACTTAATGAAGTGGAGGACAAGCATCACTTGTGGCATCTTGGTGAGACAGCTCCACTGATTCCCGTTGTGCTGGTGGATGAGAAGCCTTTAATTCCCACCAGGTCCCACTTTCCTGGCTATTTCCACTGCTTTGCTGCATGTGGAAAGACTCTCATAAACTTTTATGAAATTTCAAGAAAAAGGAATGGTCATGGAGGCTTCACAAATCACTCAGAGCCCCAGCATATGAGAACATGCCATTGTTTTATGGACTGCCTAAAATCCAGTTAGAGCTCCTAGTGCTGTGAGAAAGGAAAGGGTCGGTTCAGGATCCTTCCTTAAAGGAAGAAAAAAGATGAGCTGGAAGCAGGCAGGAATGTTTTTCAGTAACAAATGCCTTTAGAAGGATCCGATAAATCTTGGCCTGGATTTATTTGAAAAGGAAAATTCACATAAAGACACTCCCTTGATCAACATAGCTTGAGTGGCTTATCTTTAAATCAAACCCAAAAGCTCCAAGGCACACATCTTTGAAATCTGAGCTTTAATGGCATTAAGAGACTCAGAGACCACCAGTTTCAGACTCAGATCCTGAAAAGCAGGACTTGAACCAAGCTGGTTGATTGTATCCAGAACAGCATTTTTGTTTTCAGCTCGGGGGAGGCCAGAGAGTGAAGGGTCAAGCAGGACTGAGATTTATTTACTGGCATTGAAAAGTAAACACCAGGCATTATCCTGATAACAACCTGGCCCTGACAAAGGCCATTGGCAAGGCACATTCTTGAGGAGGAAGAGTTTGAGTTGCTGGATTTCTGCTTTGCTAAGGGGATAGGCAGCAAAGCAATTACATTCTTGAGTGCAGACGAGGCTGGGAGAGCTGCCCTGTGCTGAACGTGGCAGGGGAAAGTGGGAGGGAGGGCAGTGCTGCAGAGGCAGGATCAGGGCTCGGGGCTTTGCCAGCCCCTCTTTATTTCCCTGCTGGATATAAACAGGACAACTCCACACTCCAAAACCCAACAGAGAAAAGAAATTACTCATTAGAGAGCTGATGGCCTCATTGCAGAGCTCCTGTGTGAGGATTGGGTTCTCACCTGCATTTACATTTAGTGCAAAAAAATGGGAAGGATTTTGCCAGGGAAAGGAAATATAACTGGAAATCCTTATTCTGGGAGGCTTGGGAAGAGCAGCATAATTCTAGGTGGTAACATGGGCAGTGGAAAGGGTTCTGAAGTAAGAAAGGCCTCCTGTGGCTGGCAGGCTGTTCTTCACACTCTGCATTTCATTTGCCCATTATATTTAATTTTGAGTATTTCTTAATTGCATAGTAAAGAACACTTAATTTAAACAATAGTCAACTTATTAAAGCAGAGCATCCAAAGTCAGAAGATGCAGTAACTTTCTGAATGCTGTCACTCAGACACAAACATTGGGGACACCATGGCTCTGAGTTCCAGAGGGGAAAATGAAGAGCATCCCAAAGAACTGCACCAGGATCCTGGCAGGAAGCAGGGTAAGCAGCCAAAAGCACAGAAAACACAGCTGCAGAAAGTCCTCCAGCCTGAAAACTGAGTTTCTTATTCTAATACACGTGTTTTTCTCAGGTGCAGGATAACTGCTGGGGGGGGTGGGATCTGCAGCCACAGTCGTGGTGAGGAAGGGCACAGCCACATGCAGAAAACTGAAATTACTATTTTAAGTGTGTAGCTGTAGAGAAATTTCACATGTTCTTATCCCAGCCTGCTTCTTTTTACTTGTGGACTTGTTTGTTTACATCAGAACATTTTCTGAACGAAAATCCTGAGAGATTTTTTAAATGGTTCCCCTGAACCAGGGCTCACTGAAAGCCCTTTGTTGTCACAATCTCTTTATCTCCCTAATAGTCCTGATTTTCTTCATTTTAAGGGACCTCAACATATAGCACAGCTTGATAAATTTATGTCTCAAATTACTCTAAGAATAAGCACAATTTAATACTTTGTATATTATTTGCAGATTTGATTAACATTTGATGACAATGTGTCTTGGCTGAGAGCCCAGAATGCACAATGCACCTGTCAAAAATGAAGAGGCCTTTATACCCATTGCTTTCCCTGGGATGTCCACATTAATCATCACAATTTGCTGCTTTTTCTTTTTTTTTTTTTTTTTTTTTTTTTTTTTTTCCCTACTAAAAAGAAACCTATAGAGTGGGTTTGGACTGAGTGCTGAAGTTGTTTATGGGATAGATGGAACTGCTGGCCATTTGGGCAGATTTTGATCTGTAAATTGGGTTGGCCAGTCTCACCAGGACCTTACCGCACTTTTCCACCTTTTTTTTTGATGGAAAAGGAGAATTTAACTTGTCAGAGCAAAACATCTGGGAAAAAGCAACAGAGCATTTGTGACAGTCAGTTTTGCATGGAGAAGCAGCTCTCCTGGCTGCTGATGTCCATGGCTGCACTATGCAATTCCATTTTTATACACTTGGGGTTCAGGCTCAAGAAAATAAGTTAGTTAGTAAAGTTCCTGCCTGCAAACCCAAAATACATCCTATTTTTTCTAGTGACAATAATCTGGGCTAGGACACTGCCAGATTCAGCTGCACTGATGGACTGGATGTGGCCGAAGCAGCTGGAAGAACTTCCTGCCAAAGCAGGTGAGTTCCCACATTCCAGCACTTGCCTCATTTTATTTGTGGGGGGCAACTCTGCAGAAATCTAAACCTGAAAAGTCATAGAATCACTAAGGCTGGAAAAGACCTCCAAGACCATGGAAGTTCAACTTTTGACCAATATCCTCTTTCCCACTCAACCTTATCCCCAAAGGCCACGTCTGCTGGGTTTGTGAGCGCTTCTAGGGATGGTGACTCTGTCACAAGTCCTGCACTGAGCCTGTGAGCCAGGCAGGGCACAGTTGGATCTGAGGCACAGGGAGAATATCCCAGCCAGAGTCTGCTTCCATCTGAAGGCAGGTTGCTGGAGATGGAACAGGGAAAGTAGCAGTAAGAAAAACCTGTGATATTTTGACATATTTTTGGCTACAAAGACCACACTGCGACGTCTGCTGATATGGAAACACCTCAAGGCATGTTTTTCCCCCCTCTGGATTCTCCAGTATAATAAAGATACTGTTGACAGGTGACAGACTGTGGTCTTCCAAACTGAAAGATGAAGGAGGAAAACAAAGCTGTCGATCCATGCTGTGCCTCCTTCGGAGCAGGGAGCTGGAGGAGCAAGAGCACTCCCACAAAAGGCCAGCACAAAACAGGGACTCCCTCTGTTTAACCACACAATTGCCCTTTATGATTGTGTGTTTTGACATGTTCTTTTTGATCACTTATGATCACTTTTATTATTAAAAAATGCAGAGCTCAGAGCTCCTCCTGTAAGCTGTCAACATAGAAGAGCCACTTCTATTTGCTTTAGACAGTAGCATGTGGGAATTCAATATATTATTAATTAATGTTTCATATTTTGATCCTGAAAAACTCAAGAAGCAGCTGAGATGATGGAAAGCTCAACTTTGACTTCTCTCTGTAACTTATTATGAGGTACAAATGGTTTGTGCTGCTGCCAGAGCAGAAAGGTGGATTTTTACCCTCACTCCACACTCCTGCAGACACCACCAGAAAAAGGACAGCTTCTGGTAACAGAAAATCTCAGATCTCTCCTTCATCCACTTTCCAATTCTCTCACAGAGAATTTTAACTCATCTGTATTCCCTGTAACACGTGAGGTAACAGGGAGCAGCACTCCCTCCTTCTCTCTCTAGCCTTTCCCTGCTCATCTCCTTTTCTCTTAACATTTTCTTTTATTTACACAAAGTCCTCCTGCGTACTTTTAATCTTTCTGGCTACTGCTGAATTATGTTCTGTAAAGATGTTTAAGGAACTCTCAGCTCTGTTTATATACATACATAGAACAAAATGCAGTAGGTAGTGCAAAATAAACTTTCCCATAATCCTTATAAATCTGTCTTGTTTCAGAAAATTGTTCTGCGTGGGAGAATGGTGAGGTCACTCCAAAGGCCTAATTGCCAAACTCCTTTGGCAATCTTTCCCACCTTCTCCTTGTCCTCACCCCTCTGCTCCCCTTCCCTACTCCATCCTGTCATCATTCCCGTTGTTCCTTTATTCATTTTAATACCAATTCCAGTGCACCTGGAAGGAAACACACATGAGGGCAACTTCAAGAGCAATAATGAAGTCCTTAAGGAAAAGAACATGGCAAGTGTGAGCAGTGAAGAATCCCAGAATACCAGAGTGGTTTGTGTTGAAGAGACCTTAAACTTCATCCAAAGTGCCACCCCTGCCATGGGCAGGGACACCTCCCACTGTCCCAGGCTGCTCCAAGCCCCATCCAACCTGGACTTGGACACTTCCAGGGATCCAGGGGCAGCCACAGCTGCTCTGGGCACCCTGTGCCAGGGCCTGCCCACCCTCCCAGGGAACAATTCCTTCCCAACATCCCACCTAACCCTGCCCTCTGGCAGGGGAAAGCCATTCCCTGTGTCGTGTCCCTCCATCCCTTGTAAAACAGAGCCCTGCTTGCTGCTCCTGGTGCATTTTGACCTGAGCAGGGACCATTCCTCACCTGGCAGCACAACTGAGGTAACATCCTGATTTCCAGGAGCAGTTGCACCGCAAAAAAAAATATAAATAAATATCCAACAACTCCTTCTTAGCAGGTTTCCATTCTCAAGCTTTTTCTAGAAGCTGGAAGAGCTCAAAGCCTGCTCTCAGTAAATCCCACTGGATAAATAACTCAGCTGAAAGCACAACCAACGCTCTGCTGTGCTATCGGGCTACAGAGCCAATAAACTAAAACAACACTCATGAAATCACTTAACCAAGAGGAGCTTTCCCAGTCTTGTTTCATGGGAAGAAAGGCATCCAGCCCTGATCCCCAAAAGCAGCAATCATGCTACAGGATTAATAAACCCAACTTCAGCAGACGTGGCTCCACACAAAAACACGCGCTGAGGTTCTCTTAAAAAAATTCCCCAGCTAGCAATGCAAGGAAAAATATGTGTAATGCCCTGATACAACTGACAAGAAAAACAGAGAATAAGATTTATAGAGTAAATTCATTAAACTTTCAACTCACATTCCATCGTTCTGGAGTCCAACTCAAATTACTGTATGAAAGCTCTTTCTCATGGAACTAGATGAAATTTAAGATTACTTTTAATTACAAAGGGTGTGGGAGAATGTTTTCATGGGAGACAAATACCTCTACACCTCTTACCAGTGTGGATTTAAGAGGTTCACAACAAACAGAAACTGATTTATGAGCATTGGGGCATCATTGTGTCAGGCTGCAGCATGGGCTGAGACTTAATTTCTTCAGTTTTACTGCCATGTATATATCTTTTGCAAGTTCTAATTGGAAATTAAAATGGCAGAAATTTTATGGGAGGAAAGTTTATTACTACTAATGGTTTTCAAAACTAGGCTACAGAAAAATATTAACCGTGGTGATGATGTGTTCTTTTTAATTTAAATTTAGTTGTGCTTTCAATAACTTTTTACATAAATCATGGTTCTGCCAAATTGTTTCTCTGGTTAATCAAACGTATCCTGTTTATTGAATAAATAGTGGTCTCTGCCTTGCTTTTATTTGGGAATGAACAATTGTGCAGGAGCTATTAGCTCACATGCAGGTTGCAACCCTTCTTTTTATCAAGATTTCCCAAGTTTGCCAAAAAGAAACCCTTTTACAATTTCCTGTAACCCTGCCAAACTAACCATTCCTGCTGAAGATTTCCGTGCTAAGTACTGGGTTGTTCTTTTTATTTTTTTAATTTTTTTTCCTAACCAAATGGTTCAGCAACTTCAGAAGAAAAGGGTTAAAACAAAGGAACAAACCCCCCTGGTAACCTGTCATTAAAGACAGATAACACAATACATGTGCCAGGGGGTCAGCTGAAGGTGAACTGTGACAGTTCTGAACAGCCAAGCACTTGACTTTGCAGAGAAATAACCTTTTAAGGCAGCTCAGGTTTGGATGTAGGAGAAAACAAGCACATCCTTGGGCGCTGAGCATCTGTTTGCACACCCAGCTTTAATGGAGACAAGAATTAAATCTACCAAAATGCAATGACACGACCTGTGCACATATGAGCACAGAGCATCTCTCTGACACGTGGGCACTTTGGATTGAAGAAAGTTAAAAAGAAGAAGTTGCTGTATTATCAACTGATGTACAATTTAAGCTTGAAATTATTTTCCTTTTTGATGGCTTCTGCAGAAAGGTGTAAACTATGACTGCACTCCTCTCTGTGAGCCCTGGAATGGAGTTATTGCCCATTGCTTTAGAAAGGTAAAAGCAGCTCTGTGAAACAGGTACTTCTCCAGCTCTGAAAGGCTGTTTCTAGTGAGGGTTTGGAAGATAACAAGAACAGGGTTTGGAGGGTTAGGAGAACAAGACCTCAACGTAAAAATTGCCAGTAGATTATTGCTTTTTCAAATTCGCCAGGAACCAAAGAGATCAAAATTCAAGTGTGATTTGAGCTGCCCCAACCCTCAGCTGGCCACAGCACACGAGTGTTTATCTCTGCATCCAACACTTTCTATCACTGGGACTGGTAAATACAGTACCCACATCAAACTCTGTACACAACCTTTTTGCTCTCTGCCTTCCATCCTATTTTCAACTTTTACAAAGGGGTGGAGAAAAGCTGTAGAAAACACCAGGATGCAATTGCAGGGTCATTAATTCCAGCATAAGTCACTGCTGGCACCGTGTCCTCCCCATCCCTGCTTGCTCTGCTGCCTGCCCTGTGCCAGCACCTCAGTCCTGGGCTGAGCTGTGATCCAGAACAGGGACCTGATCCAGCTGAACAACAACCGAACCCACAAAAACGTGATGTCAGCACAGGAGAGGAGCTGGGATGAAGAGGAACAGCAGGCAGGAGGATGGAACCACCCTGCCCCACTGCCAGATTAAAGGAACTGTATAAACACAGAGTGGTTGGATTGCTCCAAGCTGCTGCAATGAATTCCTATATAGATGTACACTTGGATTGGCTTTGCAGGTCCATCCCAAGTTCCGTAGTTTCGCTGCCGTGGCTCCAAAGGCATCCAGACAGGATGAAAGACTTTGCTCCTTCAAAACATTTTGCAAAAGCTAATTATTACTGCTGTGCTCTCTTTTAGAAAAGAACTGACAAGATCACGTGAGGAGGCACAGGTTCTTCAGGTTAAGGGTGGCTTTCTATCCCTGCACTATCAGGGGACTGGATCTTGCTTTCAAGAAAATGCATTTCATGCTGTTGTACTTCTAAAGGGAGTATCCACTTGTTTATGGCAGGAATTTCAGGCAGGAGCCCAGGCTCTGCTATTCACAGATTTGGAAGTCAGAAGCCACTACCTTATTTAAGGAATTCAATGAACAGAAATGATTTATATAAACCAAACTGCCAAGTTGAACTGATGTCCAGGTGAACAATGGAGGTGCACATGTGGAATTGTTACTGTGCTTCCAAGATGATGATTTTTTTTCTTTGAACTGAGATGGTGATGTTGATTTGGTTTGAGGTCATTTTCCTGCAGATCTGCTTTTGCATTAACTGAAGCTTAGCTGGTACTTTTTGTGGCACTGTACTGTCTGCCAAGCTTTAGTTTTAGAGTGATTAATGGCATCTTTCATGTGTCACCACCCTCGTGAAAATGCCAAGTACACCTGCAAGGAGTCTGTGGAAGCTCACAAATTACAACTCCCTTATTCTCTGGTATTTCCTTTGTTAAAAATCAAGCTCCTACCTTGAAATACTTGAAACAAAGGAAAGGTGTCTCCATCACAATCCCAGCATGTTTTGATGGTGACCCCAACCTGAGCTGCAGGAGGGAACTTGCACCTGGGGAAGGGCAAACTCCTGCTTTAATTCCATGGATGGGGAACAGTGTTCAGAGAAAGTTCACCAGGGATTTTTGTTGCTGGTTTTGCACGTTTTCCTCTCTATTTTGTGTTGCTGTAGCCAGTTCTACTGCCCCATCAACAGCTTCTAATGATTTTCCTTATTTTCCTTCATCAGCTATAATAAATATCAGTATTTATTTGTCTCATAAATATCGATATTTTCCAGCCTCATTATCAGTCTCCTATTTCCCCTTTATTTCCACTCCTGCACTCATATATATGCAGGTGGCTGTTTTGATATGCATGTTCACACAGCAGCTTCCATTTCCCTTCTCTGCTGAGCTGAGGGAGGGAAGGGGGGTGTTTGGTTCTCATTGACAAAACCCTCTTCCACAACTGCAAAACTGTGACTTCTACAGCATCTGCTGAAGTTTTCTTAAACCATTCCCCATTATCATCCACACTGTTTGCTTTAGGGTGGGTTTTTTTTTCTTTTCAAACCACTTTGCTCATAATTGCTTTAATCTTTGGGAAAACAGCCCTTTTAAAGAATCCAGTATATCCATTATACAATTAATGACTCCCAGTGGTCTTCCCTAGCGTGAGATGCCTTGACAGAAGGGAAGTGGAGCAGATTTATTTGCAATGGCACTTCACAAGATCTTGTTTCAATTTCTTGGCCATGCTGCTTTCTGGGACAAGTAGGTCATAGCACATAAACAGACAGCACTGCCATCAAGCTTTCCTTATCTTCCTCAATTTAAAAGTGAGGTATGAAAAATTAAGAGAAAAGCTAAATTATTATTCATGGTTTTGTAATGTTTTAACACTCCTGTTAGTGTATGCTGTATCCCACAGATGTGACAAACAAGCAACTGTGAAAACAAACACTGTAAAAGGGAAGGGTGGAAGAAAGGAAATAGGATTATTCCCATTTTACCAAAGGAGAATTGAGGCACTGAAAGATTAAACAACTCGCTCATAGCACAGTCACACAGGGAAATGGAAGAAGAATCTGGGATTGAACTCACATCTCCCACAACACAGTCCAGGACTTTAACCACAAACCATTCTTCATCCATAATGAATAGCTCCTGGCATGCACATACCAGCACCCAGCCAGGGAAAGGGACATGTCTAGTCAGGAGAATATTAACACTTAGTTGCAAAATGGTCACTGGACCATCCCTGGGACCGCAGGATTCAACCCAAGTGTTTGATGAGATGATGAAGCAATTCAACCGTTAACTGGAGATTGATTCCTCGGATAAAAAGGGCAATGATGTAAACTCGGGACAGAGGCTGAGGCTCTCATTTTCTGGAAGAAACACATTCGATTCATATGCTGATTTAGTTTAAAAAATGGAGCTCATTTAAAATGGGGTGAAGCTTTTGGCATTCTCCAGCCAATAGTTCATGTAATGTACCATACCAGAAGATCTTCGTGTTCCTGCCAAACTTGCAGCCAGCAGAATCTTTCACTGGTGATAGTTGAACATTGCAGCCCTGTGAGAAAGCAGGCATTTCCCATGATATATGGAGAATCATTTTCTTATTGGCAAGGTCATTGGAAAATTGCAAAATATTTTGCCTAAAACAGAGAGAGTTTCATCCTACTTTTTGAAGGAATGTGTAAAGAAAAAAAAAATATAGAAGGCAGTTCTGCAGTTTCCAGGGGATTTCTATTAAAAGATAGGAAAAATAGGCTTTTTGTTTGAAGTGCAAGTGTGAGGTTACTGAGCCTGTGATGTGTTACAGCTCCTCAGAACTACCATGAATGGAACAGCCTGAACCACTCTTGGTTTATCTTTTTGAGCTCATTTCTGAGGCACAGCTCCCACTCCAGAGTACTCAGACTATCACCTGCAGCAGGGACAAATTCCCTGAATCCTCCCTAGCTCCTAGAGAAGCCCAGGACTGATCCCAGGGGCTGCACTGCTGGAGCCATCAGGAGTGGCAGAACAGAGGTGGCTCAGTGACAGCCTCTGTCCTGTGCATCCCCACATCCGTGTCAAACCAGGCACTGAGATCCCTCTAATTTAAATCAGATGCCAAATGAGCCACAAGCAAAAGCAAAGAGCAGCAGTGAAGCCTGACACAGAGAATTCCAGCAAAAACATCTTTCTAGAGAGTTCAAGGAGCAGCATTTCTGCTTTCTGCCATAGGAAGGTCATCTTGGATATGATCATGAACATGCTGAGATTTCTCAGTAGCACTGGAGAAAAATGTGCTGCTGCTGAAGCAGCAAAGCCACACCTTGGCATTTGGCCTTTGGCCAAACAGAAATTTGAACATAAGATGGAAAATTTATTGTTGGGCTTTTGAGCTAAAGCTTTGCTCTTTTCTCAGAAATAGGGCAAAGCCCCAGCAGAGGAGTCCCACATCTTTAGGGACAAAGATAAATGACAGGAGGCAGAAATCCTGTCTGAACAACCCTGAGAAAGACTTGCACTAAGCATGGAGATCACAATGTCAAACAGCTTAACATTTTCTCTTCTCTCAGAGGTTTACTGGCTGAAAGAGAGGGCTGGAAAGGAGAGCAGTAAATGTGGCCACATGTCTAGGCCTGTGTGTGCCACATGAGATGTGTTCTCTTGCCCTTGCCTCCCACCTGGAAGCTGCTGTGCCTCCCTGGTGCTCCTGGGGCACAGTGGGAGCTGTTACTCACATCCACTGCAGGTCAGCACGACCTGGATCCACCAACAAGCTCTGTCTTGTGCTCAGTAGCTGCTCTCACTAAATTAGGCTTGGATTATTAAGTCCCCAGGAGTATCACCCAAACTGAATGAAGACTATTACCCACATTACGTCTGCCAAAGGTAGCTCAGCTGAGGTATGGCTGTATCTCCTTTTTTGGTTTATGAACTCGGGGTGTGTAATGAAACCCTGGTATAGTTTGCAATATCATAAACTGGAGTCCCTGAAGCTCCTGACAGCAGAGATGGCTTCAAACTCCTTCCAGGCAGGGACCAGATTTCCAGTACCAAAACAATGTAGATCTGGGGCTGGGTTCTGCCCACCATGGAAATGAATCTCAGCTCAGAACTGGCTCTTAAGGGGAGATGGATGGTTGCCCAAACTCTGAGGATCTGGGGTTTTTAACTGTGTTTTCATTAGGAAGGTTCCCAAATCCACATCCTAGTCCCCAAAAATGTGTAAAACTGAGAGATGACAGGTCTGTCCCTTTTGTGCCAATGTAAAACAGCCATCAGTGGGAGGAATCTCAGTCACAGCCTGCACCCCAGCATGGCCCTTTTACTACAGTGGGGAGGGAGGGGACATGTCCTGCAGCTGCTGTCACAGGCATCCTCTGTCACCACCCCAACTTAAAACTGACTGGCTGCAGTGTGAAATTGCATCTGGAATGGGGATGCTCATGGAGAGAACTTCCTGAAAAAAAAAAATTAGAAAACACCTTTTTTTTTTTTTCCAAATACAGGACTCGGAGCTCAGAGCAAAGTTTGCAGCTAAACCCAGCACGCTCAGGCTGTAAATCTTGTTGGTGCAGAACCAAATCCTCATCCTGGCTCAGCAGAACCTCTTAGATTAGGTGGTGGCGTTTGCTGCAGGTTTAGGATCAGTCTGTACAAATTTACCCCTGGCTCCCAACTCGTCAAATATTTTCCCCTTTTGCTCCCAGACCTGAGTCTGCAGAGAACCCAGGTAATAAAGGTCATCTGTTCCACATTACCCGGCAGGATGCAGCACTGCGGCTCCGTGGCTCGAGGCACAAGTGGAGCTTATGTATCTCCAAATATTTGCCTGAAAACGCTCGCTTTGGATCAGTTTTTCTGACATTTGCTGGAAGAGTTATCTAGAAACACCCACCCAGAGTGAGCTGTTGTGCTGTGCAGGGAGCCACACCGCCAACATTCTGGATTGGGAACACTTCATGATTTCTCCTGCTCAGGGCTGGATGCTGATTCTGATTTCAGGCTTGTACCAGCTTCCAGAAAAACTCTCCATCCCTGCAGCTCCACAGCTCCAATGAACCCAGAATCCAGCTGCTTGCCCTCATGCAATTCCCGTTACTGGGAATGCTGAGCACAGGATGCTTCCTTTTCATTCCTCCACACACAGAAAAGCAAACATCTACATTTATTATTTTAATCTAAGGCAGTCCAGTGACCTTATCCATTTTGAGACCACTTAGCACTCCCTCCAGGAACTGCAGAGAAGGCAATGGGAGCTATTCCATTATTCCTTAAGGAAAAAAGAGGAATCATTCTTTTCTTACTTCATCTTTCCTTTCCCTCCTCTGCCTTTGCTGAAAGATCCGTTTTCATCCTGTTCCTTTTCCCCTCTCAAGCTGAGTTTCTTTTCTCTGTCTTATATTTCTATTGCAAAGATGCAGAACTGAACCAACAGCTTGGATCTGCTCTGCACAACCTCGGTTCACCCAGGAATGGATGTTAGGAGAAGGAAGAGGGATTACCTCATCCTTATCTTGAAGCTGCTCCTTTCTCTTGACTGTGTCATTTCCCTGACATCCCATATGCACCAAGTCCACTGAACACCACTGAGCTGGACAGGTGCCAGTCCAATATTCATCCAGGCTCCTTGTTAACTCCAGCATTTCACAAAGCTCGGTGTAGGAACTAATGAGAAATCAGAATCTGGCGCCATGGCTGGACTGAAATCAAACCATGAAGCTCCTTCCCGACCTATTATAAAAATTACAGTGTGGAAAGTGAATTTAATGGTGCAGAGTGCTTAATTGTAATATCAGTAAAGGCTTTGATCTGAGTGACTCTTGACATCACAGAATGAGGAAACTCCCTTAATGATTTGAAAAACCACACAAACGGTTGGGGAAGGAAATTTGTTTTATGTGTATATATTAAAAAATGTTACTAAGTCTCAGGAAGAATTTTATTTTGGCGGGGGGAAGATTGTTGGAAAAGGGATCTGTATCAAAAAGGGAAACAGAGGTTGGCTTAAAAAACCAAACAAGACATTGAGGACATTTTTAGTGCAGTGGAATCACAATGGCCTGGTACAACATTGCTGAGGATTAAAAAATGTGATGCTCTTAGCAAGGCCAGTGCTAAGTGTGGGGTGTCACCCTTTAGCCCAGAAGTGCACCTCAGGTGTCTCAGAGCCCCCCAGGGCTGAGGGGTGAATCTCTGCCTCCTTAGCCCATGGATGATGCAAGACAGAGCCTTCTCCAAAGCAGCTGACTCTTGTTGTGTTGGAAAGAGCCATGGCTCCACTTACCCTTCCAAATGAAAGCCCAGGATTTTTTTTTTTTTTTTTTTAAGAGGCTGGCTGAAAGACCCAGGCAGAGGCAGAGAGGAGGGAACTTCAACCTAGAAATCAAACATCACTGCCTCTCCCATCCTCCCTCCCAAGCCAGAGGTCTAAACACCTCAGGAATGCACTCAGCAAAAGGTCCTACCTCCAGCTGGCAAGGAACAACCACAGGCTTAAAAGCTCTTGTCCCACTTCTACGGGATCTTCTGCATCTACCTTAACGTCAGAGATGACATTTCACTGAGCCAGGTCTCCCAAAAAGAAGAATTTCCTGCACCTTAGGCTGCTGACAGCTGCCAGAGTTGATCTGGCAAGACCTTTTTCATAGTCTGATGTGAAAACCAGGACTTTCAATGACGCCAAGGCACAAGAGTATGATCTGTGGCTTAGGAGAGGAGAGGAAAAAAATACATCGCTTGGTACAAGGACAGAAAAACAATTTGGGGTGACTCATGAGGTATCTCTGATCTTTCAAGGGGAACTCCCTGGTACCTAGTTTCTACTGCAGCACTCAGGCTGCCTCAGGTAAACCTCCAAAACCACCTGCATGGGTGGGAAATGTCTGATTTCAAAGGATTAAAATTTAGAGCTTCATCCTAGTGTCATGGTTTAGCTGATAAGGTAATGTTAGGTCATAGGCTGAACTCGATGATCTCAAAGGTCTTTTCCAACCTAGTTTATTCTGTGACTTCGTGATTCTGTGATTCTGTGGGGTATTGTTTTTGCTCAGCCTCACAGGGAATCTAGAAAACCTGCCCTGGCCTGAGGTTGAAGCTGGTGGGGATGTAGCCAGGAGAGCTCTGCTGTGTCCCCTGCCTGGGGATGGACATTGTCCCACAGAGCAACTTCCATCCTTCCTTGGGGACTCGATTTACACAGAGGCAGGATGTGGCACAAGACAATTCCAGTGAAAATTGCACAAGGTGAGATGCCCAGTGAGTTCCTGGATTAGAATGCTTCAGTCC
Organism: Certhia americana; assembly: GCA_018697195.1. Classification (NCBI taxonomy): domain Eukaryota; kingdom Metazoa; phylum Chordata; class Aves; order Passeriformes; family Certhiidae; genus Certhia; species Certhia americana. Next base: position 651,082 of record CM031866.1, read on the forward strand.
TTAGAAGAAAACTGTAGGAGAACAACTCTAAAACTAGAATATTTTATCTGAGCTAAAAAATGAGTGCCTGTCAGGTAAAAAAGTATTAATGTAAAGTTTAACTGTGTACCTGCAAAGTCACCTTCCTGGCACTGAAAAATTCCCATGGCATTCAGGCTCTGGCACACAAAGCTGGACCAATCCAGCTGCAAACAGACCAGCTCTCACCCAACCTGGGAGCATTTCCAGCAAACACCTGGGGCTACCCTTTGCCCTGTGCCATTTCCCCATGCTCCTATGTCCTTTCCCAGCTTTTTTCTCTGCTTTTACTGCTGTAGGCTGGAACATCTTTAGGGGCAGGCACCTCCTGAGGCTGAGACCCCTCAGGTACAGCCATCTGCAAACACCACAAGATAAATGCCTCTCCTGCAAAGTGTTTTCAGTGCAGGGAATTTACTTTTCCCCAGTGGCTGCCCACTGATACAGGAAATCTAATCCTAAATCTCATTAGGTTCTACAAACAATTCGGCCTCTTTCCCCAACAAAGTCACCATCCTGGACTGCTGAATGTTTATGTTTTATTTCTCAACTCCTTTTTTTTTCTCTCCATTCCCCCACCCTTGCGATTTTCCTTTTGGTAAATATTTCTACATTGGAGAAGTCTAGCCAAAAAGAGATTTAAAAAAAGCAAGTGAGCAGGAGAGACAGAGTATCAATCATTTACCTTCAGTTCCCCTGGGAAGAGGTGGGGAGAAAGAACAGCAAGGTAAAAAGTTAAAAACGGCAGAACCACAGCAGAGCTCTTTGAAGAGCATCCAAATCTATTTCTTCCAATGTTAAGGCCCTTGCAACATGTGCCAGGACTTGGAAGGCAAAAAAACCCCAACAACCTAATTCACTTCCAAAAGTGAATTTTTCAGCATCAAGCCAAACTACTCAATGTTAATTTGGTTATTTGGCAAAAAATAACAATAATACTAGTACCTGAACTGATGCCATCTGCATCTAAAGATTCTGGCCAGCCCATTTCCCAGGCCAAGTATTACAGCAGATACCCTGACTATTGAAAAAGTAGTTTGCTGTTTAAATATCTATTGTATAACAAAGTGTTGCATTGTGCTGGGAACATACTGACAGAGTATCTTGTACACAAACAGGGGATGAGGTAAGAAAAAGTGATATATCAATTGTATAAACACTTCAGAGGTCGAATATTGGCTCCCATTTCCTCTCATAAACTCACAGCTTTAATTAAACACTCAGAAAAGTGCTGGTAAAGTGACTTATTTTCTTTTGTTACCCACAAGATGAAAATATTAAAGAGTGTCCTCAGATGCCACATGTGGGAATTCCTTGTATGTGCAGGAAAAGGAACACGGCTGCTCTCAAAGAAAACCTACTGACAGCTCCTGGGGTGAGCCATGGGACAATCCCAACGAGCCCACCACAGCCTTTTCTCCAAAAAAAACCAGCAAGATATGGAGCTTGGAGAAAATATTTCAGCCAGAGCCAAGGTGGGGTTAGGGACAGGAATAGGCAGGAGCCAGGAAAGGACAGGGATGGAGGAGCAGCAGCCAGGGGAGCAGGGGACACAGAAGAGCAGCACTGTGCCAGACTGATCCTGCTTTGCCTGCAGCCAGGAAGGAGCCTCGAAGAGCTGCTGCTCTGAAGGAAGAGCTGGAGGAAGAAAGGAAGGGAAAATAAGGCAGAGATCTCTGCTCACTGCCCACAGACACCTCAGGGAGCTGCTCCTACCCCACTCCCAGCACCAGGCTGGAGTCAGCACTCATCCTGTGCCTCAGTCATGTTTCTTGGTCACCTTTCCCACCTCGCAGAGAGCCAGAGGGTCAGACACAGGATCCAGGCCTCCTGCCAGGCTGGACCAGCACTGGACACAGGGGTGCTGCTGGGACACCCATGGGAGAGCTCACTGAGCTGCCTCTTTAAGACAGAGCAGGGAGACTCCCTCCTTCCCCTCCCAGGGAATGCGTTGTCATTAATTATGTTTTGGATGACTCCTGGAAATCATGCCTTCAGATAATTGGACAGTGGTTTAATTCAAGGCCTGATAAAAAACACATTGAAAGCTGAAGGAAGGGTGCTGCTGGAATGTTTGTTTGTGCAGGGCTCTTTTTATGGAGAGTCAATCCTGTTTAAAGCTCCCACTAATGGGCCAGGCTGCTTGGAAAGGTTCTTGCTGATTTAAACACTCACACCATGGACCTTTGCTCTCACACGGGACCTTTGAGACCTCAGAGAGGACCAGGATCTCACTGGGCTCTTTCCCTCTAGACCACGGTCATGATGCAGCCAGCTTGGCCTAGAAAATAGGGATAAGGATTGTGAAATAGATCACAAATTCTCTTGAATTATCCTCTTTTCTCTTATGAAAGCCCTTCATACTCAGGAAATGCTGGCAGATTAACCTATCTTCCAAAGAAGGGAAAAGCTTGCAATTAAGAGGAGCTCCCTGAGTACTTGCCCCTTATCTCAGCCCCTCCCGTGGAAAGGCCAAGCAATCTCCATAAAAAAAAAATCCCTTCAGGAGCAGAAATCTGGCAAATATGGGCCTTGTGGGCTGGCAGTGACATCGCTGTGAACCGGCAGCACCAACCAGTGCCTGGGGCCCAAACTACAAAGCTTTGTCCCAATGACACTGAGGGTCAGGATTGATATAAACACAATGGAATTTGTACTGATTAAGGCCTTTCCTCCCCACGCTGCATATAGGATTTCCTGTACTGAAGCATGTTTGAGTATATTATTTCTATGCCAGGGAAGGGAAAACACTCTCATATACTGAGAGGAGAAAAACAGATCTCATGGGGTGAGGAAAAGATACGAAGCAAAGAATCCCAGCTGAACAACACAAACATTGGGGACTTGCATCTCTGCTGATCACCCTCTTCCCCAAAGCTTTTTTTGGGAAGGAAACTCCAAGACTACAGCCATCAGGAAGAGGGGGAGAGAGAACAGAGTATTAAGCATTTACAGTATTAAAACTCTAATTCATGTTCTGAAGTAACTGGATAGCCCTATGGGATTCTTCTGCCCCAAAATCATGGGAATTTGGAGATGATGATCAGCAGGTTAACACAAACACACTGATCAGGGCAGTTCCTTGAAGTCGAACTTGTTTATTACAACCAAAGATATTTTCCTGCACCAGCCCACACAGTTCAAACTGAAAATGCAACAGTGAAGCAGAATTTTTACACCGCCGGGAAAACAGAGAAACAGCAAAATGATCTTCACCAACATGTATTCCAATGGTTAAATGCAATAAATGGGTGATGAGTTCAGTCCACCACAGAGTTACTCACTCAGTACCACAGGGAGTAAATTAAACCTCCCAAGTGAAGTTCTGCCTCATAAAAATTCCCCTATGCAGGACACGTCCTGCCACTCACGTGCTATTCTGCAAGAGGCATGAAAGAATGAAAGCAGTTTGTGGTGCTAAGATGATAAAACAGATCTCCAGGACATCTTTCAGCAGCGCAAGCAAAATAGTCCTGGGACTGTTAGTGATCCCGGGGAAAATAAACACAGGGACCCCAGCAATCCTGGGATTGTTGGAGAGGCTCTGTGGGTGGCTTGCATTGCATTAAGGGTAACAAGGTTTCTTTTTCAAAGGCCGTTTTGCTGTTTAAAAAAGAAGTGAAAGAAACAGGCATTACAAGCAGTGGTCATTCCAGGAGATGCATGAACTCAGGACTGACTGCATGGAAAAAGGCATCAATACCTCAGCTGCTCATCCATCACAAGGATCACACTTTGCTTTGTGCTGTTACAGTTGGGGAAAATGCAAAGGCTTTCCAGAGGGTTCCTTCCCTCCAAACTTTGCACTGCTCAGGACCTTCTCCAGCAGGAAGCCCTGAGCAGTGGGGCTGTGAGGAGCCAGCCCTGTGCCAAGGGATGTTTCCAGAGCAAAACTGCACAAATTATCTGAATACAACATTCACAGGGAGGCTGCAACAGGCATGGAGACCTCCAACAACAAAGCACTCCAGAAAAAAAATTAAAAAAAGAAAAAGAAAAAAGCCATAGGAAAAACAAACAAAGGCCTGGAGAGTTTTCAGAGGAAAGCAAGAGTAACCCTTCAAAGGACTGCACAACCAGTGTGAAGGGAGCAGTAAACCAACATTGCCTCAAGTCCAGGGGAATATGGAAAACTTCAATATAATCATATAATCCTGCTGTGCTCCCAGTCCACGTGCTGCACCAACCATCAGTCCTGCACAGGAACAGAGAGGTCATGTTAAGGGCCCTGGAAGGACACGGCTCCACAGCTCCACAAATTGTGCTGAAATGGAAAGTCATGAGGAGCCAAGTGCCCCTAATTAATGTTTTTGGCCTGGCCCAATGCAAATCAAATTCTGTAGATTGTTCAGCTGGAATATATGGGCCAGATCAATATTGGGCATGCATTCCTTTACACTTCCTTCCTCCAGTCCTTTCTCAGTCAAAACTCAGTGTGGAGACAGATCTGCATCTTTCCATGCTGAATTACAGGTCCAGCTCCTCATCCTCTCCCCCTTGAAAGGCAGGCTGGATGCTCTCTCCAGGGAAATGATGCCTGTTACAACTAAATTTCAATTTGCACTCACAAGTTTGAGCTGTTCAAATCCCTGTTGAGAAGCTGTCAGGTGCAGTGTCACTGCAGCAATTTGATCAAGTAGTTGGTGGCCAGAAGGAGATGTTTAAATGATCAAACCAGCAAATTCAAAAGAGTTTAGAAAATCCCATCTGAATACAAAAAGTTAAGCAAAACACTGTCATGAAAACATTTCTGATTCCCATCCAAAAAAGCCTACCATTTATTATGAAGCCTTTAAAATTGACAATGAGGGAATTCTTCACTGTGGTCTCGCCCTCACTTTCACCCTACAAAGCAATCCTGTATGGAGGCAGAGTAAACACTCAGTGCTGTATTTTCCTAAATAAAGTGAAGGAAAAAAACAGATCAATGTCTATTCTGCTGCCAGCAGATATGGAGTCAATTAAAAAACTAAAATATACAATAACTTAACTCTTTGCACAGAGCTCCAAACATATCAATACAGTGAGCAGAAAATTGTTTTCCATACAAGCACTGAAACACCCTGGGTTGAAACACACTCTCAGTTTTTAAATGTTGAAGGTGAATTTGTTATTCCAAAACCAAAGGATCAGCAGGGAGCCCCCAGGCAGCTCTCACAGCCACTGTAAGTTTTTTTCCTTGACCAGCTCTGCCAAGGATGTCCCCCAAGTTCATCTTTTCCCAGGACATGTGCCAGATATGGCCGCCCTGGCAGGGGACAGGCAGAAAAGGTTTTAGCCTTTCTCCAGGCTCCAGCTTTGGGAAGGACACCAAGCACTGCTCACCCTCCTGTCAGGCAGATAAAAGTGGCCCTGGTGCTCATGACAAGTAAACAGCCAACAATCTTAATTTTTGAAGAGCAATTCTTGTCCTTCTCTTGTTTTCCAGTTCCACAGTTTCCTTAAAAACATTCACCTCATCTTTTCAGCCAGTACCAAACCAAAATCCTTGGATCAACTCCTGAGTATGGGAACGTTCTGGAGGTGAATCCACTTCCAGAACTCAAATCTGGGATTGGGCAGCAGCTCTCCCACGCTCTGTGGGCTGAGTTGTGCCTTCCAGTATCCCAGGAATTCTGCAGGCCTGTATTTTTCTCTAGGATAGGATTCCAGGTGCCACATCCCCACATGATGCCATTACATGCTGCTGGAGCCAAGCAAAATGTTTCCTTGCAAATTTTGGCTCTTCCCTCCAGCATAGCCCTTACTAAGACAAATTCTCCTGCCTTCAGATTTTTAATTCCCATTAGCATCGCTGTTTTCCTGAATAAAATCTTTTCAAAATGGGCAAAGTCCAGGAGACTTTGTTAGAACAGCTGCACAGCTCATGCATTACAGCTCCTTTCCCAAATGTTTTCAACAGTGTGGCACAATCTGAGGAGCTCACATACATAAAAAACCACCTTGACATAGTCTGAAGAAGGGAGGGGCTATAGCCAAGGTACTGGGAACCACCACTGCTGCAGGCTGGGTATAGCTGTGACAGCAAGGACAGCCACCAAAGAGGTGCACAATTTCACCAGCTGCTTTGTGTCACTTATCTAGACACATTTCAGTGGTGTGGAGGCAGGTGGGACTTTATTGTGTCCTCATTCCCCTCACTGGTACCAATTGGCATGGCAGGCACTCTGCTCTTCTGCCTTTAGCTCAACTTCTTGGCTAGAAATACAAACTCCTGCCAGGGCTGTGCTGAGGCAGCCATGGTATTTCTCCATGAAATAATTCCTTTAATACTGCAGAACTTGATTTCCAAGGTAACTTTTGTGCTCCCAGCAACACTGGCCTCAAGGCCCTGTGCTGCCCTGGAGAGGGAGCAGCTCCAAGTCCCAAATGTCTGAGGCAGGGACTGGAGCAGCAAACATCCCCAAATCAGGTGGGCCAACCTCCCCCAGGCCATGGCACTTCAGAGCCAGGTCCAGATCAAAGCTGTTTACAGCCTTCATCTGCTCTAGGCACAGAAGCTTCTGGAATGCTAGAGGAACTCTCAAGTTGGAGGGATGCACAGTCCAAGCTGGACCCAAGCTCCTGCCTGGGCCATTCCCAAGGGTTCTGTGAGCCCACTGGGCCACAGCTAAGCTCACCCTGGATCCAGGACTCTCTTTGCCCATGTGACTTCAGTTTGTCTAAGAATTTCAGTCACTTAAGAGGGTTTTAAGTAACCCCTAAGTTTCAGTACCCAGCAGTGGGTCACCTCTCCCAGACATGCCTGGTGAACACATCCCTCCCATGGACCCTCCTACAGCTGCCAGGCCAAGCCAGGCCTGAAGAAAACCAGACTTTAACATCCTTTAAGAGTCACACTTTTGCATTCTTTGAGAGTTAAATAACCAGTAGAAATAATCCTGAAGTGATCGAGCTGTAGCTTTCTTTTTTCTCTTTATGCCCATATATCCATCCACATGCCCTATATGTGGCTCTGCCTCTATAGATGTATTTAGCTCAAGTTTTTCTGCTCTCTTTGCAGTGCTGCTCACAGAGTGAGAGGGAGCAGAGCTGGGGGAACATCTGGACATCCCAGAGCAGCCACTCTCACCATGTGCAGAGAGGGATGGGCTTGTGATCCAGCCTTGGACACAACCTGTGACTTCTACAAGGTGCAGGCTGGAGGAACTGCTTATCAAAAAGTGGTTTTAGTTCTTCCAAGCCAGAGGAATTGTAGCATTCACTTGCAGCCATCCACAGAGCCTGCTATTAGCATTGCTTGGCTTGTAAAATACTATTTTCTACTAATTAGTCCTTGATTACTTTCAACATTTGGGTTGTGATCTTCCAAGAAAGTATCTGGTTCTAGCTGAATTGCTCACAATCATTTAAGGCCCAATTATTCTGGAAAGGAATATAAAGTTAAACACTGCATTAAAGAGTTTGATGACACAAAGTCCAAAAATCCATATTCTAGCTGTTTCAGACTAGGCACCCTTACCTGCTAAGTTTATTTTTATACGTATTTATTCTACAAACAATCCTGAGCTACCTCTAAACGATGGTTAATACTCATTTCTCTTGTTTGGAAACATTGGGAAAAGCCACTCATCTTAGTGAAGCATTCAGGTGAAAAACTGGTGAAAACCACACAAACACATGAGAAATGAAGCATTTCATCTCCAGACTGGAGTTTATAGCTTGCTGCAAGGACAGCTTTGCCCATGTGGAGGATAAAGAGGAAGAATTAATATCCTGAAAACGCACAGTTAATTAAATGAACAGTTCTCTCCCAGGTGAGGGGGCTTCCACTCCCAGCATGAGCACCTGGGCACGCAGGTAGGATGAGGCTGCAGAGCTCCTGCAGCCCTGAGCTCACAGATAAGCACAGGATGCTCACATATGGAGTCAGAACCACTTCAAATGACAGCCCAGAAACTCTTCCTGTCCCTCCCTGCTTCCAGGGACCCCTGTGCTGCACTCCCCAGCTTTGGAGCCTTCCCTGCACATCCTGAAGGTGCAAATCTTCCCTTGAAGCTTTGTTTGTTTGCTTGTTTTTAAATGGGAAACCGTCAAAATTCAGCGACTGTTTTCTAATCCGAACATTTTTATTTTCCACGGGGGAAAAGCAAATCCCACAACACAAGTAATTGCCATTCAATCTCTACCCTGGGTTAGAGTTCCCAGGCGGTTTCTCATCTTCCAGGGCTGAAAGGAAAGATTTCCCTCGGGACCTGCAAACCATCCCTCCATTATGTGGAGGCCGTGCGTGCGCATTCACGGGATCACAAATCTGAGTTTACTTGAGCGACTTTGGCATGGCTGCCATGAATCCATATTAAGCCATTCCCCAATATTTATTGTCAGCAGCATTAGAGGATGCCTTGCCTCCTGTTTCAGAACTTAATGGCCCATTGACCGCACTTCCTGCAAAGCACAAACTGTGTCCCACGACACTAAATCTGTGCCACGCTAATGAAAAGCCCTTTTTATTTCAGGCCAGTATCCAGAGTGGAAATGATTTAGATCACAGTCACTGGGTATTTTAACTCACTAACTCACTATTTCTTTAGTAATTAGAGATGAGGTCCATGGCAATGCCAAGTTGTAGGCTGACCCAAACATGCCTATCTATTCTGGATACTCTCCTGGAGATTTTTATTTAACACTTTTCAAATTAGAGCTGAGGTGGGAATGAAAAATTCTTTGGCACAAGTGAGGGACGCAGATGAGTGCATTTTCCACTTGGGTTTTTGGTCCTTAACACAGCAATATTTTATTTCATGTTAAAGACACCCAGATGAGTTGTGACAACAGGGATGAGCTGGATTCCAGCAGGGCCCTGCTTAGGAGTACAAAAGCAGAATGATTTCCCCTCAGCACCTTTGGGCCTGTCCTGCAGGGTGACTCGGGCAGAGTCACTCACACAGACTGGCAGTCGCTTTCCTCCTCATTTTATGTTTGTTATTTTTCTAACCTCTTCAATCTCACTTTGCTGAAGCAGAGGAAATGAGGTAAATTGGTCCTAACACAGGCCAGGAATTGCTGTCCTACCCCTGACATGGGGTTTAAAGGCACTGTGGGAGTGGAACAGTAAATCTCTGGAGCACAAATTTCTTGTGATAATACTAAATTTACCCAAATTTTATTGCTAAGATACAAAGTGTTATGGCAACATGAAAGAAAACAAATTCTAAGGTTTTCCTTTAAGGCATAGAGAGCCATGAAACTCCAGATTCTGCAGCCTACACTTCAGCAGAGACGTGGTGAGACTTCAATAACACAACCGTGCACTCACATGCTCTTTTTCAGTCCTGTGACACCAGACTTTGGTTTTCCTTGCTCAGCAAGCACATCTATAAGCCTGCAGTAGGGATTAGGATAGTCTAGATCCCTTCAGTGTCATCTGCTTTTGCATTGTCCCTTCATCTCCAAAGGGAAGCCCAGGAGCACTGCAGGCTCTGGTGTGTGGTGGCAGGTGGAGTGCAGGAGGGTTTGCAGTGGAACTGGAATGGTTTCCTGCAAGTTAGCAAGAAACAAGTGTGAAACTCAGTGTAACCCAGAGACCCTCCCAAGCATATTAAATAAATCTGAGGATATGAGTAACGGCACAAAGGTCAGTGTTTCCAAAACCATAACCTATGAGAAGCATTCCTAATATCATATATGGGCACAAATACACACACAAACCATCTCATGCTTATTGTAAGATAGTTTTGGACCCAAATTTCACTTTCTTCTTCTTGAAGTGCAAGCATCACCTTGATTCCACATGGATAAAGCAATCCCTGCAGTCTTTGCCTCCATCCTATTTTTGATAAGATATTTCTACTGTGTATCTTAGGTTAAGTATTAACTTACATGAGAAACAGATGTTTCCCCTCTGCAAGGAAAAGCATCTTTTCAAAGGTCATCAGTGGGAGAGAAGGACTTCCAGGATTTACACACGGCAGTGGCAGTTCTGGCCACTGTCCCTTCTGATTTTAAGATCTTTTCCATTTGGCTTTAACTCTACCCAGTTTTAAAGAAGTTCTTTCATCCCACTACCAGGTAAAAGGTATTTTCCATACTTCCATTGCAACCAGATTCATTCACTGGGCCGTTCCTAAAACCACAAAGGCTATTTTGTTGAATAAATTCAATCCCTGTGTTCATTTCTAAACATAACTCAAAATATTTCAACGGTGCCTCCCCTCCTTTAGATGTTTTAATATTGGATAGGGAGATTTGCAGGATATAAGCTTTACAGCCTGTGAAGTTTTCACATCTCCAGGTGGAATTGCTTAACAGTTACAAAAAAAGAAAACTAAAATAAAAAAAAAAGAAAGAAATAAAAAAAAAAAAAAAAAAGGAAAAAAAGAGGAAGAGAAGACTTGAACCTGCTGGTCCACAAAAAAGAAGTTAATAAACCACAAAGAACTGTAAAACAATAAAGTTTTCCTTACTGGTTAAACACAATGGAATTAATAATCTGAGTTTCAGGCATATCTAAAAGCTGTGTTGCATTACTCTGTATAAGGAATAAACAATCCCTGTCCCCTTCCAGTATTTCACCCTCTTCAGGAGGATGAGGAAGAACTTTCATAAATAACAATCTATAAATATGCAGATGTGCAAAGATAAACAGCACATAGAGACCAACAGCAGAGCAGAGAGTAGCTCAGACCAAAATTAACATCAGCACCCAGAGAATTAGGAGAATTTCATATCCAGTTCTTGATCTCAGCACATGAATAAACCAGGATGGAGGAAAAGGCAGATCTAAACTGAAATCCTCAGCCTGGATTTGCTAACCCCAGGGTGTGACTACAGGCAGGGATAACATCCCAATCCTTTACAGCAGCACCTATGGGAACCATAAATGGAATGAGAAGACTGAGGAGCTGTGAATGGAGGAGGAACTCTCCCTTCTTTCCTTCCAACAGCCTGAGCTCATCTGATCTCCCAGAAAGCCTCACACTGCTCCTGGAAGACTTCACACCTGGAAGGTGGCACAGTCCCAGTAGCACAAGGACTTTCATCACTCCCTGCTCTTGCTCATTGATTTTTCCCCAAAGCACAAGCTGTCCCCAAGATCCCCAGCTCCAGCTGGCCGTGCCCTGTGCTGAGGAGAGGGAGGTGCACTGTGGGGGATGTGGTCCCTGCCTGCCCTGCCAGCACCCACAAACTTCTCAGAGCACAGCAGGAGCACTCCAGGGAAGGGCAGAGCGATGCCAAACCACAGGGTGGGGCCAGGAGAGTGTCTGCAGGAATTCTGCAGCTCTGGGACAGATAGCATCAGGGACTGACGATGTCAGGATCACGCACATTTGGAATTATCAGCAAATCAACCCTCAGGAGAGCACGAAGCCCAGTGCATGGCCCTGCACTGGCTTGGGCTGCTCTGGAGGCCTTTCTATGCTTTAAATCAACAGAATCAAAGTCCAAGAGTTAAAACTCGACTTCAACTCTTATAAACTGCCAGTTTCTGAAATTACACAAGCAAACAATACTAAAATAAATAAAACCTACAGGCGAACCCTTTCTAAGAGCCCACAGCATTGTTAATGTCAGTACCAGAGAGCGTTTGTCTTCTGTAAAGTTATATGAAGTCTTGGTTTGGCTGAACTCACGTTGTCTGGTCACTTCTCCCTTCCCTGGAGAGAATATGAATGGTTTCTATTTCGAGGAGGTTACAGGTAGCCATAAATTATCACCTAAGTGTGGGCTGCCTCAGCCCCAGCACCTTGCCAGCTCTTCAGAGCACTGGATGGCTTTGGCACTAAAACCTGCCAAGTCTTGGGCCACGTCAACTCAGTTTTTGACATGTGTTATGTGGATCATAAGGAACCATTGCAGAGTCCTCGTTATGGAAGAATGAAGCATTTTTTCCCCATCTATCATAGGTACTTTTCAGATGACTGCATTCCTGCAGGACTAAATCATCTTTTTAAAAAACAATTTCAGCTCCTTACTGCCCATCCCTAAAATATCAGCCATGACCAGGTAGCTCAGATTGTCACTGAACAAAGTTAATTATCACCTGCACATTGCTAATTGTGGAGCTTTGTCTTTCAGGCACAAAAAGAAATTAATTACTACATTTAACTTTCTGACTCAAATAAGTGAGTTGACATAAAATCCTGCCACGAGTGGAGATGCACACAAAGGCCTTTTCCAAAGTACACATTCCCTTAATGCTCTTGGAATAAAGCTATTTATATGTAATGCATGTGATATACGTTAGCTCCCTGATCTTTTGTAGTGTATGAAGGAATGTACTTTAAAGGCAGAGTTTAATTAAGTTTCTTAACACTCCTTTGTGAGGATAAAATAATCATTCCTGTTTTGCAGGCAAATGCTAAAAAGTTAATTAAATTACAAGATCCAGACAGTGACTTAGAAGCAGAAGCAGGAAAAGAGGTTAGAAGATTCAGTTCCAGTCCCAGCTGACAGAAAACTCTCCCCAATGAATGTTCTCAATCAAGACAATTTTCACCTGACTTCAGATCACACCACAAACCTCACATTTTACTGAAGAGACAATTTGAACTGTGAGAAACTTGAACTGTTTTCCTACAGAAAGCATAAAATAATCTGGGTATTGCAGAATGGTAACAATGATAAAGGAATACTATGGATTCCAAATCTCAAAAACTCAGGGAAAAACCCCAGAATTAAAACTTGAAACAAAACTGCAAGAACCTCAAAAAAGGCAAGAATGATTTCTTTGGATTCTGAAGCTTCTGAAGGGTTCTACCCTATTTGCTTCCTTCATCGAGTCCAAGATAATCCAAATTAAATGAACAAATAGTTATTACTGGATGCAAAGATTCTGTTTGAAAGAAAAAGTGAGCTGGAGGGCAATCACTAAAATGATCCAGGTAGAAAGTCCCCTGATTTACATAGAAATGATTTGTTATTATTGTATTAATGATGTCATTTCTTTATCAAGTCATGATACAAACCAAGTCAAGTGCTTGGCAGGGGACTAAAGGAGAGCTGTAACCCAAGTGAGCATGTACAGCTTCATTCTTCTAGAAGAAAGCTTGAATATTCAGTTCATTGCGCCATCACTCCTTTGATTGGGCTAATTAAGTCAATTATGTAAAAATATTCTGGCTTCCCAGGGTAGGCAAGACTTGAGGATCAGTGGAAAAGAACAGAGAGAAGGAGGGTGCTCCAAAACTCTTGAGGAGAACCAACCAAGAAGGCAGACGGGTGAAAGTAAACCCAGTAATTTGGGAACACAGGAATTAGGGAAACCTGGATAGAGTTTGGTTTGTGACACAGCCTGTGGTCGAGACATGGTGATGCCTCAGTCCCATGTGGATTCTGGGGTGTTTGGCAAGATGTGAGAGCTTGTCAAAGCCAAAATATTCATGGCATCTCCCTTGTCAGGGCAGCTTCTCTGTACCACAGAATGTGGGGAGTGTTAAATTCCTTCAGGTGAACAGCTTCAGCGGTGTCTGTCTGTAGATTAACAAACAAACAAAACAACTTCTCCTTGGAAAACCAGCTCCCAAACACACAGAGAACAGGTGTCATGAGAGTGAAGGGACTGTGCATCCTCCAGTCACCACTGGAATGGCTGGGAAAGCTCCAAGGTTCTGGAGAGATCCAGAAATCCACTGGATTTAGGGCTCTGGGGAGACACTCAGGGAGTTCTGCTGCTCTTAAAGAAGACCCTGCAGCACTTCCTCTAAATTCAGCAAGTCTCATAGCCTGACCTAGTTTCTTGCTGCCTCTGACATCACTCAGCTCAAAATGCCTTGCAAAAATGAAGCAGATAAGGATGCAGAGTGGTCCTTATCACAGATCAGCTTTCTGTTCCACAGGGAGAATAGTCATGGCTTTGCCTTTCATTGCTTAGTACAGTGGAGAAAGTAAGTTTTACTTAATGAAAGGTAAATGCAGTCTTGTTTTTCTTGAAAGATTATTCTGATTTAAAATCAACCAATTTTAACACAAACAAAAAATGACTGTGAAAACCTTGCTTGGGCCAAAGAGGTCCTTCTTGTCATTAATGAAGCTAGCCTGATATGGTTGGAGTTGTCTCTGAGCACCTGAAGAAAAGCTCCTGTTTTGTCCCTGCTGTGACCAGGACTCTGCATGGGCAGGTGACAGAGCTCAGGCAGAGCACATAACAAAATCCCACTGCTGGGACACGAGGTTTGTTCTGGAGACACGGGGACACAACAGGGACTGTCCCCTTTGCCCAGCCCACACTGGTCCTTTTGGGCAGGCAGAGCTGGCTCTGGCAGTGCTGGGCAGCCTGACCTGCACAAACCCGACCCAGACCTCAAAGCCCCGCGGTGCCCCTGCCCTGAACTCGTGCCCTGCACACACTGAACCAGCCAGGAGCAGCAGCTCTCTGCTGGCTCTGGCTCTCTGCTGGCCTCCAGTGCTCCCCAGGTGCAGAGGTGAGCATGAGGTAATCACACCTCCTGAATGTGAGGTTTAGTCTATAGGAAACCAGCAGAATTTATGTAATTCTGGCACGCAGGGTGTTTCTTCTCTGTAAATTTAGCAGCCAGTAGCACACTGAGCTCCAGAACAGTGTGTGCACTATGCTCCACATGGATCCCCCAGCAGCCAGGGCCAGGGGGTGTGACCTTGGCCATCACAACCTCCTCACATCCTCCTCAACACTCCCAGCTGAGCTAGGACACCTCATTGTGGTCTCCCCATCCCTGGAAGTGTCCAAGGCCAGGTTGAGACCTGGGATGGTGGAAGGTGTCCCTGCCATGGCAGGGGTGGGATGAGAGGAGCTTTAAGGTCTCTTCCAACTCCAACCATTCTGGGATCTACAATGCACACTGAGAAGGGGTTTTTGAACAGAAACTGCTTGTGTTTGTTCCCAGAACCTAAACACTCTCTTAGGGGTACATTTCCCAAATGATGCAGCAGGGTGCTGCATTTTCAGCATTTTTTTAATCGCAAAATGATCTTGTACATACAGTTCCTTTACTAAGTTTAAAATTTGAATTCCAGTTTGACTCCCTGACTTAGAAATGAGCAGAGCCCTTTCCATGGATCAAAGGCTTGCACTTAGAGGAACAAAACATTGTTCCAAAGGTTCATTTCAGCTTATGAGTTTTTCATCCTCACGCTCTCAGACAATGAGTTTTTAAGGTTTTTCAAAGTCATTGAGCTGTCCTGTTATTAGACTTTTAAAATGTATTAGGCCCCTTATTAGGTGGCCACACTGTGCTATGACACATGTACTGTATTAAAAGCTGTGAACTTCTGCATGCCAGTGCTTCTGGGTTCTTTATTTTGTTTTGCCAATGAGAAACATTTTATATGAATACAAGACCTTATTGTAAAAAAAAAAAAAAAAAATTATATTTCCCCAGTGCCTTTTTGTGTCAACAAAGGACTTTCCTGGAGAGTAATGAGTTTGCACTAAGCAGGCAAACACAAATAAACCAAGTCTATGTGGATAACCAAGTGTGGTGTATGTATATATTGTATCTCCAAGGATTTAAAAACCCAACAGCACAAGGAATCTGCTACTTTTGGAAAACAATAGTCATTTATGAAACATTTTTGCCAATTAAATTGCCAGAGAAAAATTAACCCTTATTATCGCAGGCATTCCCAAAGAGAGTCTAAATAATCACCCTGCACCTTGCAGAGGGAAGAGGGTCTGGAGTTGCCTTGGGCTCAAGCTTGGCCTTTCAGTGGCTGCAGTGCTGGAATTCCCAAAGCCATTAAGAGATTTAGGTGCAAACATCCCCCTGATTTCAATGGAGACAAAGGGTTAAAATTCTTCCAAAGTTTAAAAACTCCAGCACAGACTAGGACTGGCTTCACCACCACTGTGCTGGAACTTGGCAGTGGGTTAAGAGGACACATCAGCACTAAACAACAGTTTGGAACAGGAAGAGAAGATGAATATCTAATCCGATTGAAACTCCAGAGGAAATATCACGCAGGCTGGCTGGAAGGGACCCAGCAGGCTCAGCCTAATGGCTCTGGGCTTAGGAAGAGCTCAGCTCTGCTCAGGGTCTCACTACCAGCCTTCCCTACCCCACATCAGCAGCTGGAAGCAGAGCTGGATTTGGAGTAGCCAGAACCTCCCTCTTAAAATACAACTGACAAAAAATCAGTCATGTATCTTCTAAAATCCAAACCAGTTCATTAATATGGATGCACTGATGGCCAGGGATGTGTGGGAGGAAATGGAGGAACAAATGCACCCTTGTGTTTCTTTTATACGGAATATATGAAAAAAAAGTCATCTGAAACATAAACACTTCCTATTTAGGATACAAGTAGGAGGAGCATTGCCCTATCGCTTCAAATGGAAAACTAAATAAATACCTAAAGTCTCTCACCCAGGAGTCCCAGAATTCTCCAAAATTTCCTGGTTAGCTAGGAAAACCCATTTACACAAGTGCTGTTTCCCAACACATGAGCTATAAATCACCTCCAAGCTCTGCACAGGGACATCCCAAGAACTGAAACTCCCAAGAGCTGGGACAGCAGCCAGAGCCTTCGGGGCTCCCCCACCAGAGCTGTTCCATGTGCAGCCTGTGGTGCCTCCAGCTCTTCCTGAGGCTGCTCTCATGCACATCCAGGAGAATGGGAAGGAACCTGTCTCTCCCAGCTTGAGCCCAAGGAAAAAATTCTAATTCAGGGCAGCTCCCATTCTAATTCAGAGGAACAGCTCTGGTGAGGGGCTGTAGCTGCTCACCTTGGCCAGGGAACCAGGGCAGGGAGCAGCTCCTTTGAGAAAGAAACTTCCAGTGATTCATTCCTCAGCATGGCTCCCACCTGGGTCTTTGTAGGCAAATTTTTTTTAAGGTTCTGTCCTGATACAAGTTGCAGAGGCACTTCAGCCTGGCCTAAAGCCAACTTGGGGACTTATTTTTAAAATTTATTTAATTATTTATAGTCTGGCTAGTTCTTAGTTGGATCAGTTTTCTGGTGCAGGTCATTGCCCTGAAGCCTGATGCTGGAGTAAGGGAGGTAGCAGCCACAAACATCTGGAAGATGAAGAGAGTGGGATGGGATTTCTGTTATGCCAACAGCAGATAATTATTTCAGGATGAAGTGACACCTAACAGCAGCCTCGCTTGCTTTTGGGAACATCTTCTGGACACACCACCACAAAACTGCATTCTGGGCATTTTTCCAAAGCAATACATTTTTTTAAGAAAGAAAATATTCCAAAAGAGAAATTAATTCACAGGAGAAATTTGGAGATTCAAGAGAAGATGATTGTTGGTGTTCAGTAGAGTTTTACGGAATACTCCTGTATTCCTTTCTCTCAGATTCTCATTGATTCACTGTGCTATATCAGCTCATGTTGCACTTTAAAAATCCCATTTAAACCTCCTGAATGTTTTTTTCAGGATGAAGTAAAGAACAAAGCCTTGGCAGCACTCAGACACAGGCACAGCTCAGTGACGCTGTCACTTGCTGCTGGACGGCTCCCCCTCGTGCCTCTCCCAACAGGAGGTGATTCCCTCCCACCCCACATGGGCACAGTGGACACGTGTTCAGAGTCTCTGATGTACAAGGATGACATTTCACAGAGGACACTGAAATCTCAGCTCCTTATTAACACATGGCTCATAATTAGAATCACATTAAGCGTGGTTTTAGCAAGGTGGTCCCATCGGAGTGAGGCTCGCACGGTTGTGGTTTTGATTTACTGGACACAGTAATTGCTTACTGAGATGAAAGAACCAAAATATGTGTCAAAATATTAATGGCCACTGTCTAAGGAGGCAGTGAAGACAGGAGAAGGCTTGTGCTGGCTCTTGGGTGATGTGATGAGTGTTAACTCTGTCAGTCCAGCTGAGCAGCCACCCCTGAGGGGCATCACCCTTTACTCATTTCCCATCTCTCTCACTCTTTCTGTAAATATCTCCTGATGGAAAACTGTTTGCCCTCAAGATTTCAGGGGTTCATGAATGCAAAAATAAATTAATCAGAGGGAAGAGATGGATGCTCAATCTGGATAGCCCTACAGTGAAGCTATTTGTGCAACAATTTCATACTGAGGTTGCACGTGGCAATTCTTTACACAGAAAATCCCTAAAAATGGGTCTGGTTAAAACCAGGGACCTGGGCAGCTTCCTGAACAGAAAGAACTAGCTCAAGTCTTGTTTGGATTATTCCAAAAATGACCTTTCCCAGCAGGACTTCACTGAGCTTAGCTGGGCACTTTCTATTTAGATCCCAGTGTCAAGGTCCAAAAAAAGATCTGCACTTAATAAACCGTCTTTATGCTGAGGAGTCTAACCCTGGGATTTCACTTCCCTCTCTCCACACACATCATTTTGACCCACAGGAAAAGTTCTAAGCAGTCTGTCTTCAACTGAAATGGAGCAGAAACTTAATACTCTTGAAAAATCCATTTTTTGCCTAAGCTGCTTTCTTCTCAATCACAAATCCCACTTGAAAACACTTTGAACTGGACACCTGCTAGTTAACAGCCCCACAGAAATTTGAATAATTCTGCAAATCTGAAGTATCTAAATGAAATTTCAAGACTCCTGTCTTTGAAAGACCCTCAATCCCTAGGATCCAGCTTTGTTGCCAGAACCTGCCACACACAGGAAAACGGCTGAAATAAGGGAAGAAATAAGGGTATTGCAGCCTTATTCGCTTTTTAAACATTGCCACTGGTATTATTTCATGAAGTTTTGTAGAGGATTTAACTTCTCCCTAGGTCTCTATCAGCACTTTTTCAAGTAATGACAAATCTGATTTGTTACAGGAAGAAGCTGAGTGTATCTCAACCCCTGAAGTACAGCTTAGGACCAAAGAACATCGACTTCCCAGCTTCCAGCTCCCTTTGCAAACACTGAATCCATTGTACAGGACTTTTTCACTTCCACTGCACGGAGCCTGTGGAGGCTGAAATGGGCTCAGTGGGATTTGTGATGGAATCCTGACTGCCCCGAGGTGAGAGAGACTTGTGTCAGGGATGTCAGGGCAGCTGTATTTCACTGCTGGAATGTTCCTTGTCTCCAGGTACACACACAGAGTCCTTCCATCAGCTCACACGGGATGGGCCCTCCCCAGCCATGGCTTTCGAAGTTTTGATGTCTTTAATTGCTATTTTATTACACATATTTCACCATTCATCCAGCATTTTTCATATCACCCCCTAGTCTGGTAGATTGACAGAAGCAAACCAGTACAACTGGTTTGGATATAATGTTGTAACTCCCCTTATTCCAAATGATCTGGGATATTATTTGCTGTTACACACAGGCTCCAGAAGGTACACATTGCATCCTATGTGTTTTAACACAGGGCTGTAGCCTTGGGAAATTCAGAATTTCAGGAACTCTGCACCACTCACCAGTTCACAGCCTGCAAACACAGGAAGCCCAGTTAAGGAAAGATCTGAAGACACGTGGGACTCCTCATGAAGGTACTGACAGCATCTTTAACCCCAGAACCCTCACAGGGACTTAAAAATGAAACTAAGAGGAAAGGCAAAACACCTTCTTCCATTAAACTTTCCCAGGGAATCTAATCTTTCTGATTTTAACACACTTAAGTTGTTCAGCTGCTGCTGCAGAGGGATTTTAGTTCCTTTGCCACACTTTGGACACCAGCATCAAAGGAAGAATTTAACTTTCTGGATGAAAAGAGTGCCACCGACCACGCTCAGCCCCCGGCTCTAAGGGGAGGACATTTCCTCCCTCTGCTCTCCTCAGTAGTACCTGTAGCTGGTGTCTTTTCCCAGTGAGGTGGGGAATCTTCTCTGGAGAAAAAAAGCCTTTTTTCCTAACAGGGGAAAACACCAGGAGATAAAAATCTGATGGATTTAAGCTGCCCTGGTGTGCAAAGTAATACCTGAAACAGAATTTCAGCTGCCAAGTCTCCATCTTGCTTTCTCCTGGCTGTTGTCACTTTCTTGCACAACTTCTTCACAAAAAGATGCAGCCTGAGCTCATCCAGAGGGCAACCAGAGGGATATGGGGGACACAGGTGACTCATAACCACCAAGTTGTCAGGATAAAAACAGCTCTCATTAATTCCATGGGCCATAAGGCAGCCCAGACCTCACCCAGGGATTTTAGGTGGCACCTGAGTGCAAATGACAACCCATGACAATAATGGCCATTAGCACTTTTCCTGGGCAGAGCCCAGATTCCCATTTCCTTGAACTAGATGATAATTATGGACAGGAGCCTGCAAAGGCCCTTTTTGCCATAACTATTCTGTTTCCTCACTCCCAGTCAGATGGTGGGAGATTTTTTTTTGAGTGCCCCTACTGTAAATTGCCAAGAATAACTGTTGCCTCCCCTAAAATGGGAGTGAAAACAGCCCTGCAGGTTCCCTCTGAAGTGACAGCAGCTCTGACTGACTTCAAAGGCGAGGCGAGGTTTTTAGTGAGGGCTGTTTGTTGATTTTTTCTCCAGTGAAGTGATATTACATGGCATTTCCAACCCTCAATCCTATTAAGTGACAGAACTACCTAATAGCACTCATTAAATAACATAACTTGGTGTCAGAAATTCACTGACAGGCTGCTGCAATTGAAGTGGTAGATTTATGCCCTAAAAAAATATGGGTTTGGTGTTATTGTGACTGGGTTTTTTTAAGAAATGTCATTTATTTTAACAGGTTAAAGTGTAAGAATCAGGACAGTTCATGAAAAGGTTATCACAGCTGAGAAGCTGGTGCTGAATTTTACATTTAGAAAGCACGAAGGAAATGTTCATTGCTGCTCTGGGAGATCATTTGTTGGGTGACACCATCCTTCTCTGTAGTGCTGTCACAAGGCACTCAGATGTTCCAGCACTATTCAGAAACTTCCATCCTTCTGTCCAAGGAAACACTCAGAGTTAAGCACAGGTGAAGTATAAGACAAGTAACCACCTGAACCTCTCAAAGGGCAAAGCTAGAATTCAGAAAATACTCTGTTATCAATATTGCAGCTCAAGGATCGTGTCCATACATCCAGTACAGGGACAGGTGAGGTTTGACACAACCAAACCCATTTTAGGTCAGCATTTTAGTGACAGAGTTGAGCTGGTCTAACAGCTGATACTGCTGAAAGGTCTGTCCCAACCTCCTCTCCTTTTTTTTTTTTCCATCACCCAATCCTGCTGCTCCTTTACACCAGTTTGAACTTTTAGCAGCCCTTCACTGCCAACTGCACAGATCCTCAGGTCTTTTTCCATAGTTTTCTGCAAGTGCAGAGATGAATCTGCTCAGACAGAAACCCAAGTTCCAGAGCAGCACAGGGAACCTTCCAGGACCATGAAATAATTTAGGTGTAAAGGGACCTCTGGAGGTCACCATGTCCAGGAAAATGAATCAATCTCTGCTGGATCAGGTAGAGTAGCAAAACATTCCACAGCCTTCTGCATCTGGTACCAAAATCTCAACTCTCACAATTGTTCAGAAAGATTTAAAGTTTGTTTTTTTTTTTTTTTCATGCATCATGAATGTTGTTGCAAAACCAACTTCTTTTTCTACTCTAAAACAACAATAAAAAAAATTCTGGAAATAACAATTACCAGCTAAATCCCTGACTGTAACATTTTGACCAAAGGCAGAATGCTCTCAGGAATACCAAAACAATGCAGTGAATATTTGTGCAGCAGGAAGAGTTTGGAGGTGTTTGTTTATCATAATTTTGTTCCTGCTAGACAGAAAGGTTCCTAAAGAACCCATATAAAGAGCTCTGATTATTAATAGAGTCATGAAATGTATTTCTAACCTATTTATAAATGGTTTAAAGGAAATCACAAATACATAAAAAAACCCCCTAAGTTTACAGTAAAAGGACAGAGAACTAAATTGGTTATTTCAGTAAGCAGTATGTTATATGGAACTGAGCTGAGCATGTCTGCCATCATTCTACCTGGAAAAAAATCAAAATGGGGAGAGGAGGAAAGATTTTTAGTTTGCCATTTTTTTGCAGAAGCCAAACAAAAGGTAAAACCCCAAATATCGTATTACACTAGTGTACATATGGACAAGTAATGCACACAATGATTACACAATGTGCTTTGAAAAGATTCAATAATGGCTTTGGAAATATGGGAAAGTCATTTTTAACACTCCATAAAAAAGTAATAGAGGGCCCAATCCTGTCACCACTAACTTAAACTGGGGAGAGATGAACTTTCAGGATCTTCTGGAAGATCTAGAACATTTTTCAACAGCCTAGTTCAGGTATTAGCAAAGCCTGGCCTGGTTGGCTCCTAACCACATCCTCACTTGCTAAATTATTCCCCTCCACCATTATAATTTTGAACAAAAATATTTTTAATATGTTGAGTCTTTGTGTATTTGGACAGTGTCTGCCTTTCCCTGTCACTCTGACAGCCCTGAGCACTCTGGCCATCAGCTGCCTGAGCATGGAGAGCTGCAGCCCAGCCAGAGCTGCCCACCCTCAACAGCAGCCCTGAAACCACTGGTGAACTTCTGATTTTCTGCATAATACTGCCAACAAAACCCAATGTCTTGCAACCAGTCAGAGGGTAATTCTGGAAATGTAAAAAGAGTTCAATTTCCAGAGATCTTTAGGTTTGAAAGAAGCATTTTAACATTGCCTACACAGTAAGAAAAATGCCAAGGATGAATGTAGGGACTGAGAGGTTGTGTCAGGGACCAGCCACCCTCATTAATATCAGACTATGGCACATTTCACAAGGTGAGCTTTCACCCAAGAGCCCTTCCCTTCCTCACCCATCCCCTCTGAACTTTGAGGTGGTGCTGGAAATACCAAACCTCTGCACATGGCACATGAGATTTCAACCATTGTCCTGCAAACCTGTTGCACTTCCCAAGATGCTGCCGGATCACACCAGAATTCTGATGCCATTTATTTAAGAAGAGAAAAAACCCAAACAAACGAATACTAAGTTACTCTTTCTCATGCAATCTCACTGTCCAAGTCTGTACTACAGGGCTCATCCATTTCTGCCTCCTCTGGCTCCCACCCCAGACACACCCGGCACGCTCTGATCCAAAAGCACCGTGTCATGCACCAGGGAGTTAATGCAGTAAATACAAGGGCAATGACCCAGAGTTCTCGCTCACCCTCTGCTTGTCTCACAGTGTTTCCAGCAGAATTTCTGCTTTAAGCATCTAAAACCTTTCAGTTTCTGTCAACTGATGCAACTCGTGAAGTGAAACCTTGAAGCTGCACAAACACAGAAAAGCTTTGCCCATAACGTGCACTGGGACTCAGAAATTCTCTGGGGTGCCTCAGAGCCAGCTTCCCCTTCACTTCCAATCTGTTAAACCCTACAATTCAGCACAAATAAACCACAGACTCTAAAAGGTCCAGTGGTTCCTTCTAGTCCCCTAGTACGAGTTTATATGGGGTGCTAAGTTTAAGTTCAGCTCTACTGTGAATGCCTCTACCAGGCAGTTCTTCACATGTCCAAGACAGCTCATCAGATTAATCCAGGCTGTTTTGTCTTTTCCTTCCAGTTTGGTGCTATCACAAACAGTAAAACTTTTCCTATTCAATTCTCTTGCTGCTCATGAAGGGCTGAAACAAGGTGGTAAAAAAGTTCTACCATGGTAAAGTTGGTATCGAGAAGGAAAGTTCATTTCTCGTACTTTTTATGACCTTGCTGACATTTCCTAGCCATAAGCTGGAAATGTTAAATGATAAAAAAATACAATATTAATCAACCAATTGAGTTGCCAGTTCTAATTTTGAATAGAAAACTGGACAGAGAAATAATCAAAGACTTACCAGAAAAGCAGATGGCTGCAGAGTGCTTCTGGCAGTCATGCTACTCGCACATGGGACCACTTGCGTTTTAACAAATTGGACAACAGAGAGAGAACTGAAATGGAAATTGGGGCTCTACTCCATTCAAATTCTTCAGAATGTTTGTTTTGGATTTGTACCTCTGCTGCAATTTACAACTCTAGATTAGATAGAGCAAGAGTAATATTCTTGACTAGAAGAAAAACAGAATGGCTGAACTGTTTGCCAACTCACACACATTGTCTCCCTGTGTACAAATACCAACATATAAACGGGTCTAAATAAAACCCAGTACTAAATATGTCTTTTACTACACAGCAATAAAGTTGCACGAGACAATTCCTTAAGTTGAACTGCAAGGCTCCTATCAGCATGGAAATGGGATGGAAGAAAAACCCAGAGCAACCCAAGGTGTCGCAGCTGTCTCCATGCAGCAGGGACCTCCTATTGCAACTGAGATTCCATCCCAAAACACACTGCTAGGAATTAAAGGGGCATTTGTTTCCAAAATGAACGAATTTTGAGACACAAGGTATAGTTCAATGCTTCTTAATTGATGAGGAGTGTCAGCTGCATCAATATTGAGGCACACAGGTAGCACATGACACCAAAAAAGGCAGAAAAAAGACTCATTCTGTCAGTCTTCCTGTAAGACATCAGTTGCCTCGGTGTTTAAGAGGAAAACATGAAGGTCTTTCTCAGTGAGATGCCAGTTGCAGCTTAAGGAAATGTATGGCCAAATATGACATCACCCTACCACAACCAAAAATTGAGATGAAAGTTGTGCTGGTCTCAGGGACCAGTCACTCACCAGGGAACCGGTGGTTTTATGTGCACGCCTTCCTGAAGAATCCAAAAATAACATTTTTCCATGGAGCAGAAATTCCTGCAGCGTTCACGCTTTTCCTTTCAGCAATGTTGCAATCCAACGTGCCAGCCCTGTGTAATGAGGTCATCCGACAGTGTAATTTGTAGTATTTTAGTCTGTCAAAATTGATCCTAGTGTTTCTATGGCAACTAGATCCAAACAAAAGATGGAGCAGACAGAATTCATCTGTCCCTGCCACCACCCAGATTTTTATATAAATATATATGCGTATATATATATATATATAAAGCATTACGCATATATAAAGTTAATGTTCATGATTCATCATTAAGCAGCTCTAGAAAACTGGCACTGGAGAAATAACAACACACAGAGCTGACATTAAAAAAAAAGGTAATAAATGTATAAACTGACATCAATAAAATACATTAAAAAAAGGTAATTCTTCAGTTCTCAAACACCTGGGAACAGAGCATGTTTTTTCTCTAAAACCCAGTCAGGAATAGGTAATATCCATTTCTGGTTGGGGTAGATGGAAGGAGATCCTGGATTTGCTGCCATGAGGGAGAGAAGAACATGACACCTTCCCCCCAGAAAAAAATCACCCTTCAACCATTACTGTTACCATGCTCATACTTAGGAAAGCTTGACTGATATTAGCTTCCTAAGCTTAGGTTTGGAAGCTCTTATGAAAGTCCTTCATGTCTGTCAATTTATTTTAGTCCCCTTGCAGGAGCTGAGCTGAGTTGTTGGATGGGAAACTCTGGATGTGGAACCCAAAGCCATTTCCAGTCAAATAATATGATTAACATCAACACCAGCCAGCCCCTTTCTTTTGAAATAAAAAGGTAGGATGAAGAGCTTGATTTTCCTACAGATGAGTTCTTGTCATTGGAGGAGTTTCTGAGCACTCCTCAAAAGATCTCATTTGGGTCCTGAACACAGATTGCCAACCACAAACTGAGTTCCTAACACAATTCCTGACAATCCATGCAAATTCCAGAACAGCCACATGGGTCCTAACTTGGGCTTTAAAGAGAGGATGAACCTCTCCTAACAGGTGACATGTACCTGCCTCCAGAAATCAGTGTGGAGTCCATGAATGATTTCCTGACTCCTGTGCAGTGTCACTTTGCAACCTCTGGTGTAAAAATATGGGGGAGTTTGAGCAGATCCCTAAAAAGGGTGGGAGGGAATTTCTGAGAGCTGATGTGTCAGCTGGGTAGAGGTCCCAAATTCTCTTCCTAGAAAAGAGAATTTCCCCATCAGTTTATGTCTGATGGACAAAAACTTCATGCTGAATACAGGAATAAAATGGAGTGCACGCATAATTTGAAGCACAGGAATGTTTCCACAGTTTGCCCTCCTAAAATTAAACACACTCAAGTCTTTCACCTGAGCAAAAGGCCTGACCCCACAAAGCTCATCCACTCCATGGCAATTCCCTTGAATAATGAAAAGTGAAGATTCCAACCCTGGCAGAGTCTGAACTATATATTATACTGAATTACAGATGCTTTTTTAACAACTTCTGTCTTTACAGAATATTGGCATTTCACAGCTTATCTTTCAGCTGATCCAGATCTTGGCATGTCCTCAGGTGAACATATTTATAAAAACATACACAATGAGCTGTTACCTCTTTTTAACTTCAAAAAAATCACTGCTCTGCTACTGCAGCAGACGATACAAAATGCTTGTTTAGGCAGGAGCATTTGAAAAGTATAAAAAAAAATTAAAACTGTTGATTTTTCTTCCTAATTATCACCAGTTTGTGACTGTCAGAGAAGATGTACCTTTTCCACATGAAACCCCTCATTACCCCCTCCTTCCAATAAAGGCAATCAACATGGAACTTAAAAGTTCCTGTCTGCATCCACTTTACTGGCTGCACCATCCTGCCCTTTGAAACAGAGTCATGTACGAGGCCCATCAGAAAAACTGGAGGAAATTGGAGATAAAAAAGATTTTAAAATAAAACCAGTATTTATGTCTCCCAAATGGGAAGTTTGGAGCAGCGAGGGCAGGAAACGGGCCGGCATTTAAGCTGATTACCCAAGCAAAGTTCTTTGCTTTTCCAGCAGAGCCACGGTCCCTCAGTAAAACCATTTCAATTAATTGGAGTTTGGGGCAGGGGGAGCGGAGTGGAGTGGAGGGGGAAGATGTCAAATTTTATCTGGAGTGTTAGTGATGGCTGGCTGGAGAGGAGCTTTCAGGGCTGCTAATTGGGCCCGTTGGCTGGGACGCCACAACGGGTTTGGCTGACGGGCCCTAACGAGGCCTGGGCGCAGGTGGCCGCGGTGGCCGCGCTGTCGCGCCCGCTCAGGGCCCGCTCGGCTGCGCCGCCGGCTCGGGGCCCGCCGGCCATGGGCCCAAAGGTCCTCCCCGGAGAGGCAGCCAGAGCCTTGCTGTTTGTACCAGGAATTCACACAAATAAAAAGTGTTTTGGGCCACGCCGGCCCTATGGATATGGATCTTATTATGCGTTTTGCCTAATTATCCAGCGGGTTTTCTCCCCGCGGGCCGCGTTTCCGGGGGTGTTTGCGCACATGTGAAAATTACATCTCCTCATTCACACTTGCACATAACTGACGAGACAAATAATATTATCCTAGGGGGAAGAGCCAGAATTAGAAAGGAAATACTGCAACGTTTAGATTTAATCTGCTGAGCGTTAGATCATGATTCACTCTGACATAAAAGCTCAAGAGCACATTTAGCCAGGGTGAAATGCATTACTGTGTTTTACATGAGAAGGAAATAAGGCTGATGTTTCATGGGCTGCATTATTTGCTGTTGAAATCCTAATGACTGCCCACGCTCTACACCTACGTTGTACCTAATGAATTGGGTTTAAATTTCAGAAAGCTCCAGCAACGAATTGGACGATCATATTTGCTTCTGGCTCTCCACCACAGAGGACATTTTTAGTAGAAAAGTACAGAAAAATGACAATAAATTTAAAAAAAAAAAAAAAGGTTTCAAATGTAACACTTCATTTATCTTCCCCACATTTCACTGCAGTATTATTAAAATAAGCATCTTTTTTTATAAAATATTTTTTCTAACAGGTAACTACTCAAACAGCGTAAGCAGGATTGGTATCCCTGGTTTTAAATATCCAGCTCAAGGCTCAGGAAGTTTTGCTTCATCAAATAAAACATTGAATTAATGCTCCATATGAAACAGTGGCTGAATCAACACAAGTTTTACAACTGCCTTAACCCAACCTTCTGCTTTCTTCTCACCCACACCCACAAGATTCCACTGCTTCCCTCCCATCACCTCTTGCTTTTTGGTGGCCACAGGAAAGAACAATTCCCTGCAGCCTCCTCCCTGCTCATCTCTCTCACAGCAGTGACAGAGCAGTCACTTTGGATGGCAGCACAGTCCTGCCCTGGTTTAACACAACCCAGAACTGGCAGACTCCAGGAGAGACCTTTCTCCTGAGACATATCCAGGCCCAGTTGTGTTTCCCAACCAAGGTTCTCCATCAGAATTCCCAGCACTCCCTCAACAGGATAGAATAGACTTAATTTCATAGAATCATGCAAAAATTTGGGTTGGAAGGCATCTTCTAAAGGTCATGAGCGGGGCACCTTCCACTAATTCCCATCCAAGCTGGCCTTGGACACTTCCAGGGATGGGGCATCCACCACCCCTCTGAGCAACCTGTGCCAGCATTTTACCATCCCCATTGTAAAACTCCTTTCTTACCCCTAATCTAAGAATTTCATCTCTCTGCTGTTTATGGGAAGAATTTATAGTTGAGATGTGAGCCACAATGTGTGCTGTGCCTTCCTCAGCTTGGGGCATCCCTATAAAACCCCCATGTCTGCATTGTCAGTGTAATTTGGATTTTACTTGGGCTTGTGTTCATCTCAACACATTTCCTTCATGTAGCAACAGGAATGAATGTATCTAAAATCCCAGATACACAAAGCAAGCTGCTGACTCTTTCTCACAAATGCCAATTCCCAGGAGCTGCTGTGACTCCATGAGCACTGTTCTCCTGCAAACCCAGCTGAGGGCTGCAGGGCTCTCCAAATATCTGCAATTTCAAGGCAGATAAATGTTATGTAAACTCAAATTTTGCAACTTTATTGCTGTGTATTTTTCCATGCCAAGTCGCGC
Source organism: Certhia americana (assembly GCA_018697195.1). Taxonomy (NCBI): domain Eukaryota; kingdom Metazoa; phylum Chordata; class Aves; order Passeriformes; family Certhiidae; genus Certhia; species Certhia americana. The sequence continues at coordinate 679,719 of CM031866.1, forward strand.
TTTACATAGAAAGCAAACATCATTGAATTTATTTTCTGAAAAAAGCAAAATAAAGTTTACAGTTCTGCCTGGCCTCGAGTTTGTTTATAAACACAGGAGCAGACTGGCCTTATTACAATGGGGATGGCAGAAAAAAACCTTCTTCAAGCTGAACATGAGCCAAGAGTGCTCTCAGCAAGTGAAGGCTTAATCTGAACATGGCCTTGGCCTCTTGGGCCTGATGAGGAGATGGTGGTTTAATAACAGGTTATCTGAGAGGAGATAGGTACAACTCCCTCACTTTTAGAGAAATTATAGTGATGACAGAGACAAACTTCTTGAGACAGATGCTGGAACAAGGGGCAACATCAAAAACTGCACCTTGGCAGGCTCAGATCGGAGATTAGCAATAAAGTTTTTCAGCAGAAAGGTGGTACAGCCCCCAGAGAGGTGCCCAGAGAGCCACAGGATGGTGATTCCTGGAGATATTTCATGCTAAACACGTGCCCATTGACACTTTTGATAAAATACGTTGCAAAAAACCTTCTTGGTGAGCTATTGGAGGAATCACAGATGTTTGGCACTTCTCAAAAGCACCCATCCCTCTTTTTTTAATAAACACCTCCAAAAGCCTTATCATAAAATGCCTGGTGGCTTTTGCTCCATGCCCTTTATCCCCAGAATACCAGATCATCCAAGCACATGCAAACCCTTGTTCTGATGGACCTTTCCCTATAGACACAGACTTAGAAGTAACAGGGCAGGATCTGTTCATGCAAGTTGTGTCATAAGAGCAAACTCCACATTTTTTAAAAGATTATCAGTCAACTACAGTTCTTTCCACTGTAGAAACAGTTACTCAGTTAAGATAAACAAAGAAATTCCCATGCACTGAAAAGGAAAACCTATTAACTGATTAAACATGTGAATCAGTTGATAAACCAGTTATCAAAGTTCTGAAAACATTTTTAACAATGACCCTTCCTGCCATGTTTAACAATGACCCATAAAAGCTAGAATAATTCAGCCCTTTACAGGAAACCAGCTGGAGAGAAAACAGAAAGTATTTCTGATCTAAGAAGCTGCAGCTATGCCATATGAGCTGACAAATTTAGACACTAATTATGAGTAAAGTAGCAATAAACATTTCAAATGCCAATTAAAAAATTTGCACAAAGTTTTTTCAAAGGTTTCTAACGCTTTTCAGCGCACAGGAAAAAAATTGGATGGATGTAACTCATTCCTCATTTCAGGCTTTTCAGGTAACTGTAAAAATACTCATTAAAAACCAAACCAAACACCCTTTAATTTTTAGGACAAGTTGAGGATCTGCAAGTGGAATAGGAATGTAAATGCCTGTGTTTTTCCTGCTACTGACCATGCAAATCCCATCTCAGGGAAAAAAAATACTCCACATCAGAAGTATTTGCAGACATGCAAAAGCAGAATGTAGCACAGACTAATAATGACATTTCACTTGATACAGAACATAATTTTACTTCTCTCTACATTTGAAAAAAGGTAAATTAAAGAAAACTGTTGGACCTTGGGTTAACTGAAAGACCCTTTCAGACAAGTCCAGATCCACAGAAGAGTAAAAATTTGGGTGCCAGGTAAAGGTCCTGGCTAACCAACAATTGTTCACATGCAAAGCACGAACAGAACCTGCTCCACATGAGGTGGAGATTTACATTTTCCAAAAAATCAGAGAAAACTTCTGACCTAAGGCACTTTTCAGAGCATTGTAGTCCAGTGCTTGACATCTATTCCCTTTTCTCCTAATCTCCTATCAGACGTGTAAACCAAAATATACCCAAATCCTATTTCTGCATAGCTTCAATGCAAACAAATTGCCTAAAGGCTTATTTTTCACTATCAGCAAAATCTGTCCAGCTAAAAGGCAACACCACAAATCAGAGAAACCCCAGATTGCAAGAGATTTTCACCAGGGTCTTGTGCACCAAGTTAGCCCAGACTTTGACAAAAAAACTTTTCAATCAACTAAGAACTTTTTAAGAAGTTACAGAAAAAAAAGATTCAGGCTTTTTACCAATTACTGCAGAGAATTGGAAGTAAGTTAAAACAGTCAGTATTTAAACATTTGGCTTTACAATGATCTTAAAACAATCCAGTCTTTTTAAAAAAACATCTCCCAGCCTTCTCCTAAGCTGAAATAATAACACATACAAAATTAAACGCCAGTATTCTATTTTCATTCCAGAAACACAACACTTAAAAGCAATCAAACAAGGCATTTGTTAACAGAGGAGCATAAATAAAAAGAAAATGTCCAGAGGTTTTCAATTTTGAAAAGCTTGCTACCATTTCTGGGAACATCATATCTCAAAAGTGTGGCTTGCTCACTGTATAGAAAGACCATATTTATTTGGCTACAGCCCTGTTCTCAGTGAGCACTGATGGCCCTGTTTTGGGAAGAGGAAGAAAACAAGAAGTTCAGAGCATTATTTTGAAATGTATTCCAAGACTATAATGGACTTGGAACACGGCTGAACCCCATGCAGACCCAGGATGTGGAAGGAGCATCTCTCTGTGAAGAGCTCCTCAGTTCACCAAATCTAAAAAGAGATAAATACACCAAGGATTTGAGAGTTTCAGATCTGTAATTTGAAAAAGATGTCGAAACTGCCCACTTCATATCATTAAGGTCATGCTGCACTTCTCTGGTGTCCAGAAACAAAGCAGGAGCAGAACAGTCCAATCTCCCCATCATCTCCCTCTCAACAGTGAGGACTGCTCCCAGTGGGAGCTGCTGCCTCACAGAGGTTTAATTGTGTGTGAACAGAAAGTCAGAATAAGTTTCCTCATAACCCCTGGCTCAGGCAGTGCCTCCTCCTCTGCCTCAGAGCTGGACTCTACGTGAACTTTGTGTAAAGCAGAAATGCATCTTCCCCACTGAAATATTCTGAAATATTATTTCAGTAATCTGAAATATTCCTTCAAATGAGATGAAGCAGAAAAATGAACAGCCAGGTTTGCAGCCTCTCCTTTCTCCTGCTTATCCCTTGCTTTGGAGCAGCCACTCTGACATCAGCACTGCCATTCTGTAACACCAAACACTTGATTTCAAATGTTTCAGTAACCAAGTGCTCAGCTTAGATACATTGAAGAATTTTAAAGTTTTCAGGTGGTGACAACACAGAATTTCCAAGTCACCTTTCTTCAGACAGCCCAGAACCACAGAGCCCACAGTGATCATCAAACATTTCCAGTGCTTGTTGCAGAAACTTGCTTACCTATAAATACATTTACATCTACTTCATACACCCCAGTTGTGTCAGCATTTAATTATTTTTCCTATTCTACTTAGATATTTTTGCAGTTACATTTGACATGCAATCCTTGCTCTTCTTCTAGGGATAAAATTTGAGTTGTAAAAGCATAACAAAGTGATGCTGAGATTCATGGTACTGCTTTCAAGGAAATCTTCTTTGGAGCCCATGCTACAATGGAGCACATTTTCCAAACCAGGCTGGAAGTTTTGCAGATGAAGGCAAAAGTGTCAGAAAAACAATGCTCAGGTCTGGCTTTTGCTGGATCAAAGGCAGCATTTCTGGTGTGCCAGGATTCCTGCAGCTCCTCTTTGCCACTGGGAATTCCTGCCAGCTCCAGGGAAGGTGTTTTATTGCTCACACTCAGCCTGATGCATCATTTGCATCTCAGCGCTGCATCAGGTGTCTCTGTGTCTCAAAACAGCAGCTGGACATGTGCTCCCATGGGGTGCTGGCATGGGTGGGATGTGCTCAAGTCCCACTAATTCAGCCCCCTTTGTGCCTTTCCTAAGTGGGAGGATTAAGGGAAGGGAAGGCCTTTGGGCAGAGATCCATCCCTTGGCTGCCAGCCAGTGTTTTCCATGGCAGAATCCCATCCCTGACATGGATGCTCCCTCCTGTCCCATGCGCGCCACTCATTTCCAGCTCCAGAGGGGAGCATGATGGGAGCAGAAATTAAAATAAAGTATTTCCTAATGCAAACTGTGACTGCAAATCCTCAGTTAGAACAAGCAAATCACTGCAGTAACAATAAAAGGTGACTGAGCAATCTCAGACTACTGCAACCCTGTAACTGTACTCAGTGGAGGGAATGGCAGCAAAACTTCTTCAGTTAACTATGAAATATTTCAACCCTCTGCAGTGCTGAGGCAATTTTTCAAATTGAGTAATTCAATGAAATTGCCACAGACTGATAAAACAAAGCAACTGTGTCAAATCTGCAGTTTCCCTGAAAGACCTGAGGGAGAAAAAGAGTTAACAACGAACCTGAAGGTCTTTATTTCAAAATAAACCACATGTTAAAAAAAAAAAAAGAAAAAAAAAAAAAAGAAAAACACTGTCTGTAACATTATAGTTTTCAAAGACTGTGCAGCCAGGAATTACAGATAAGCCCTCTTAAGACCATAAAGAAAAATCTTTTGATAGTGTTCAGCTTATTGAACTGGCTCCTCGGTGTATTCACAGCAATAAAGCTGTCAGGCAGACAGAAAAGGAGAGCTAAGTGTTTCAAGCCTCAGCCACATGAACTCCTATTAACCTGCATTACCATGCAATTGTTGCTGTGAGCAGAGTGTTCCCCATGTCAAGTGCTTGTAAAGGACACGGGGAAAATCCTTCAGTGACAGACAAGGTGACTGCTGCTCTGGCCCACGGATCTCTGAGCAGACAGGCTGCCTGGCAAGCACCACACTGAGAGCTGTGAATTATTCCTGGAAACTTCCCGTCTGCTTAGCAAATTTCAGGATGGGAAGAGATGTGATTTCACTTTAATGACTTCCACGTTTTACATCCCACCAAGCCGTTGGTGGTTTGCTGGAGTCTGAGGGCTGAAGGAACCAAACAGCCTCGGGAAGGCAGCAGGGGCTGGGAGGATCTGCTTCAAAGCTCTGAGATACCCTGACAAATCCAAGGTGATGAAACAGGAGGACATTCAGGATACAACTTCAACATTTTCATCTTCTCTTCACTCCAGCTGCTGTGTCCGAGCTGAATGGGAACACACCTGGAATTCCCCTGGACACAAACCCAAGCTATGAAGCACGGACAGATTTTTGGACCTGGCTGCAAAGCACATTCCCCATCACCTGGAACCAGTAGCTTGGAATTGTCTGCACCACTCCCTCAGGCTCTGCTAAGATGCACCTTTAGGATGCACCAGAAGTGAGGCTGAGAGGAGGCACTTAAGACTCTCTGCAGATAAATCAGAAGGGCAATCAGCAGGAAGAACTCATCCAATCTGAAGGAAAACATTTGCACAACAAGCAGTGGCGACAAGCCAGCCCTTAATAAATTTCTGCTAGAAATGAGAAAAAGGTGCAGAAAGATTCTGGCACAGCCTTACAACAGGATGGGAGAAACCACACAAAAAAATGTTACTGTGGTTTAAAATGGTTGTTTATAAATTCACAGAGAAGATGGGAGGCTGTAGTGACCTGTGACTGCAGGGACTGGATTTTCTCAGTTCTTACCTTGGATTTGTGCTTCATGTTCTCCTAAATTCCCCTCCTTCCCAGCCAAGGTGACATCCTGCCATTTGATTAATGCTTGTGAGCTTCAAGGGTATCACTAAAAAGATGATGTGGGAGTATTCTCAGAGGGCAAGATATAAGTGCAGAGATAGATGTGCTTACACTGGGCTGATGGTTTGTTGTGGGCATTGCTGGTGCAGCTGAGGAGGTTGCTGTGTCCATTAGGCTGCTCATCGAGGCCTCTGCCCCTCTCAAGCCTCACCAGGCTCATTTAAAGATCACAGATGTCCTGACTGACTCCAGAGGATCAAATGGGAGAAGGAAGGCTGAGAGCCCTCACCCAGAGCAGGGGCTGCCAGAATAGGGGCAGTTTGCTGGTGGTAGCATCACTGCACTGCCCTACTGAAATATTTTCTGGATTTGCTTCTGTGAGTCCTGCTGTGCTTCCATGAAGTGTTTACTCCTGGACAGGCCTCAATGATTAAACCTCAGTGTCTGGAAGTGAAGGGCAGCACACCAGCATACACTGAGCAGGTAATTATGAAGCCAACTCTAAGTTTCATAAGAGCACTGAGGAAGTTTAAAGTCCATTTACTCCCTCGGGTTTCATTCCAGGCATTGCAATGTGCCTCCCTCACCTGTCACCGTCTTGCTTTAACAAATGTAGCCCGGGGGGATTTCAGAGCCTGGATCCTCAGCCCAGGTTAAAGTGGCTGCTGCTGACAGACAGAGCTGAGCAGTGCACACAGAACCTGAGCTCACAGGCAAGGAGCACGTAGCTAAACTTGGCCAAATTACTTCAGAAAAGCCCTGGTTGAAAGGGATCTTCATTGTAAAATGCTGAAAGACACAAACACTTGTGGAAACCCCGGAAAACACTGAAGTGCACAGGCAGAAAGCAGGAAGCAGCCTGGGTTTTCTGATTCTCACATTTCACCTGATGGCCACATCGGATTAAGGCATTCCAAAGAAAGTGCCCTTCACACAATCATACCCAAGGCCAGCCTAATTTCCACTGTAGTTAAAGGGCTGAAGAGCTCTTTGGAGCTGGAGGAAACTTCGGTCTGCTGATACCCATGCCAGCAGTATTCATGGAATTCCATCGAATCACTTTTGCTCTCCCATTTTTTCCTCCTGTCTAAGCACAACTGCTGAACAGAGATTCACTCATCAGGCTTGTTATAACTCTGGCTGTCTGAAGATCTCCCATTCCCTGCTTCATACCATCCTCCTCATGGGACACTTCTCCTGGAGATGCTCTGGGGACGTGGCTAACAAAAAAGAAATAAAACACACATCTTCCCAGTCCATCTCCAGAAAGGGCAGCAGGATTCTCCTCAAGGCACTGGCCAGCTGGGGGCTGTGGCATCTTCCTGCTCTCCCTGTAGCCACAGCAACCACCAAACACTTTGTAAGAGATTCACACTCCTGCCTCTGTCAAGTGCAGATCCAGGTGCCTTTTCCACTCTAATTCCAGCATCCCTGCTGAGTGAGAGCTGCAGGAGCCTTGGCTGTGCACACAGGGCACGGACCACGTTGAGTGATGTACACCCATCTGGTTTCACCTTCATTCCCAAGACATGTTGCAGCCTGACTGACCTACTTCTTCAAATCCTCTGAGAAAAAGGACAGAACAGGGCTCCTTCCACACAGTAGCCACCGGAATTCACCATCCAATAGTTCTCTTTTGTAATGCAAGAGCAGTAACCACCGACAGCAACCACGATTTAGGATACGACAGCATTCACCAGCCATTTCATTGAATTGAATGTGTATGAGCAGCAAAAGGAAACATCAACAAATTCCAGATGCAGAATGTAATTATGTTTGGATGGCAGAACGTTTCATATTGTTTTCTATAGGAAAAAAAAAAAAAAAAGTCATCATTAAAGCAGTGGAATTTCAGTAAACTATGTTTTGGGTTACAGCCCAGAATAGTTCCACTTGGCAGTTCAGAGGCTTGGGTAAAATATTCCAAGGTTCATAAATCCTTGACTTTAATTTGTAGATATAGGTTACAGCTTTAGTATCACTGCAAGGGGGTAAATCATGCTCCCACCTCAGCAGCTGCCAAGGGCACCGGACCAAGCCTTCGGCTCAATTGGGCAGCGTTTAGGAAAACCACACATCAGTGTCATTCCTGTTCCCATGGCACTCAGATCCTCTGTGCTCCCAGAAGGTTCCTTGGCTGGAACAGGCTCTGCAGCACCTATTTTTAACTCCCGCTTTAGATGGTGATGTCCTGTGAGGGAAAATGATACCTGGAGGTGGGCAAGGTGATTTCTCTCTCACATCAGCTTATATCAAGTGTCTCAGTCCTGCAGACAGTTTGGAACTGGGAGGGATTAATTTGTAAACTCAAAAATCCAGCAGCATTCTGCAGCCAATAAATAATTGCATTTACCATGCATTCTCTGGAACAGATTAAAGAGTTCCAGCAGTACTGCTTTCTTCAAAACAATCAAAGTGACACCTGTGTTAACCTGGCTCTCACACAGTGCCAAATTTCTGCAGAAAGGGAGTCCCTTATAATCTGGCCAGACTTGCTTTGTTCTTTGAATTCCTGCTCACCCACAGCAGCTCTGCAAATACAGTCTGAGGCTGAGCCAGACTCCTCCAAGCCACCAGTGCTGCCATTGTCCCAAAGAGCACCAGGAATTTGGGTGGCTCACCCAGGGACTTTGTCCCCTTGCTGCTTGTTTTCCCTGGCAGCCTCCTATTAAACTACAGCAACATGTCCACACAGCAAACATTCAATAACCAGGTCACCATCTAACATCCAGAAATTAGAGAGCAGCTCCGCTTCCACTGCTGAGCCAAACCCCAAAATGAAGTGCTGGCCCAGATTAAAAATTCTTCCAGAAAGGGAGAAAATTGTGGCCTTGTGTTGTAGAGTCTCACCATGGCCCCATTTTGGAGGGTTTGGAGGCTTGTACTGGCTGTGCCAGACAGTAAATCTTCAGTGGAGACAATCCTGCTTCTCTAGAGAGATCTCCTCTCCTGAAAGCAAACCCCAGTTGTGCTGCATCCCAGCCTTGCCTCCCAGGCCAAATGCATCTTCTCCAATAAATGCCCCTAAGGAAGTTGAAAAATAAGTAAAGACATTTCCCATAAAGCCAGATTTATATATAATATATATTAAACTGCAGATGGCAGAGGAATGTAAAATGCTTTGCTAATGGAAGAATTTAAGGAAAAAGCCAGAGTTTCAACATGCAAAGAATGCAAATATCCAGCAAAGTCTGCAGATCCATGGCCTGAGGAGTAGACAACCCCAACTGGGTGTGCAAAGAACATGTGTAAAGGCAAGAGCTGTTTGTACTTTTATGGTACTGTCTCCCTCAGTGACTATAATGTCTCACTCTTTGGGTTCTCCCAGACCCAAATTCTCCAACATATTCAAATCTGGGAGGCTTGGGATTCATCTTGATGATGCACAGCACTGCTGGTCATAAACCAGGCACTGAAACTGTGCTTTTCAAAATGACAGCTCTGGCTCTAAAGCCTGTGTTTGGAACAGGAAAAGAGATGGATACAAACAGGCAGGAGAAGGCAAGGGAATGCTTCCAACTCAGGAGGATGGGCAATATTGGCAACTCAACTTTTTAAATTCAAGCCAACCAAGTCCACAAGCCAACAGGAGCTGAGCCAGGGACCTCTGAGATCACCTCAGAGCACCATCCCTAGGAGGTGGCTCAGCTTCAGCCATCATGATGATATTCCCAGAATTACAGACTACTTTGGATTGGAAGGGACCTTACAGACCATGTCATTCCTCCTCCTGCCATGGGCAGGGACACCTTCCACTGTTCCAGGGTGCTCCAAGCCCCATCTAACCTGGCCTGGGACATTTCCAGGGATCCAGGGGCAGCCACAGCTTCTCTGGATATGCAAAAAGTCTGAAGAGTCAAGCAAAAACTGTACATGACACAACGAGGGAGGTTTGAGTGACTGTGCCTGCAAATCCAGGCAGGCATTTGTACAAGCAGAGGCCAAACCCAGGACACAAAGCAATGGAAAAGGTCTGTGCATCTCAGTTCACATCCGGCCTACAACAATTTCTTTTTTGTATCTTATTTACATTTTCATTTGAATAGAAACACAGTAAATGAGGTGAAGTTAAAATGGTAAACAAGAATTTCAGCTTTAAGCTTTGATTTAGATGATCTGCTTTCTGATAGTACTGATGTGAATTGTGCCCCTCAGTTATTTCTGGAGGCAGAGTTTATAAACAGGTGACCTACAACAATGTTTCTTAATTCCCCCACCCCCTTAATAAAGTGAAGGATCACCTAAATTTAAAACAATATATTTAAAGCACCCAGAACCATTTCCTGGAGTGTTGCCTAGTTTGTTTTAAATTTTTTTTAACAAAAATAAAAGAGAAATCCAAGCTGTGAATGTTTGTTTATTGCTTTTATGTTTCAATTGTACTTATTTCTGTGCTTGTACAAGTGGAAGCACATAACTTATTTTTACAACAGCCTTTTTAAAAAAGGAAGTCACTTCTGCTCCCAATTGTGTGTGTTTTCAACTAAAGACCATAAGATATAAGAAAATGAACCACAGAATGATAACAAAGATTAATTTTAAAGGGTTTTTTTATATATCCTAATGAGTAAATTGCAATTAAGTTTAGATACGCTTGATTATGGGAAGCACATGATGCCCGTTACAGTTTTTAAAAAATTTCAGACTTCCCTAAATTCTTAAATTCCCTAATCTAAATGTCTGGGTTTAGAGCCTCCCTCCCACAGCTTCCCCAGGGATATTTCCTAAAGCACTGAGAATGGAAAGATAAGCATTCCTCAGTGTTCACACTGTTTTTTGCTGCATTGTTTCATTTCCCCCCAATTTTCAAAGAAATCTATATGATAATGGCAGTGCTGGTCTCTCAGGGAGAACCCTTGTTCCCATGGATGGCAAAACAAGCAAGGAAATGATTCCTGGGGTGTCTGTGCAGGGCCAAGGATCTGACAATCCTTGTGGGTCCCCTTCAAGCTCAGGATATTCCACGTAAAACACCCAAACCACAGCAGTCCCAAACTGTGTTCAGGGAGCAATCCGAAGTGTTCTGATTTTCAAAGTATTTACAGTTTGCTGCCTAAAATGGAACCCCAAAAATTAAAGTTTCTGCTATACCTTCGCCTCAGACTGAAATGATCTTTTAAAGTTTTTTTCTTTAGCATTTAAAGGTAACAGATGCAAAGCTGCACTTCGGAATAAGGAGGAGAGCAACAGGGATTGTCACTCTTTTATGATTCCTTCAGCAGATGTTCCTTCCCTGGCATGGAGGACTCTGTGCTAAGCTCCATGAAGACCCTCCTTCCTTTAAAAGCTGTCAAAAAGCAGCTGTGGTTGGGCCACCTCTACCATGAGATTGACCCCTGCCCCTGCCCTGCCTGCTCTATCCAGGCTCTGTTCCCCAGGGACACACGGGGCAGGGTAGAGTTTCCCGGCTGCCATTCCAAAGCAAAAGCCAGAAATCCAAGAGTCTTTGCTTAATAAATAAAAATCCAGCACTATTCACGGCACTGGTGGCTCAGTTTACAGGGAGAGTTGACAGAGTTTTCTTCTTGCTCAGGCTCGAGTGAGTTACGGCGATGAAGGAAGACCCAAGAATGTTGATTAATAGATATTGGAATCTCCAAAAAGGAGGCCCAAAATCCATGGCTGCAAAAGCAGAAGGGCAGGGCTAAAAAGCAACCAGAGCTGCAGCAATGTGGGGTAGCAGTGACACTCTGGCCAGATCAAGTAACGCTTTGTTCTTTGCAAATCCAGGAACAACTCATGGTAGAAAAATTCTAAATATCAGCACTTCCAACTGCACAGAGACAACTTCCAACTGCATGAGTTGCCGGGCATGGGCTGGATTTGAGGCACTGACCAGAAGCAAAATGGAAATTACTTATTGTTCTATATTTTTTCTCTCAAACCCATTGGCAGAAGCACTAGTTAGGCTTGTCATGGGTTTGGTCTCAGAGTCTCAGGGCTAAAATAGAAAAAAAAAAAAAAAAAAAATTCTGTTGGCTGCCCGGAAGGTGCTGGAGCCCTTGGGTCACTGGGTGAAAGTTTGGTTTGATCCAGCTGGGGAGGCCTTGAGCTGTAACCATGGAAGGTTTAAGAAGGGACAAACAGCTGTCAAGAGTGATGCTGGTGTTGATCCTAGCAAGGGACTGGGAGATCTGAGGAGCTTCCCCATCTTCTCTTCCAATTCCTGAGCACTTTCACATCACCAACTCTGCTGTAAAGCATTGGAACAAACTGCCCAGGGAAGTGGTGGATTTGGCACTTGAGGACTTGGTTCAGTGGTGGACATTGGGGTGGTGCTGGACTCAGCAATCCTAAAGGTCTTTTCCAACCTTAATGATTCTGTGATTAATTTGATTGTTATTCCTACCTAACTAATTTTATCATAACAAATACATATCCTACATCCTCAATTTCCCTGATTACCGAGTCTGCTAATAAATCTTCTAAAATCTCTTTCAGCTGACACTTCCAGTGAAGAAAGGATAGGACACACATCTAACCTGTCAGAAATCAACTGTCAGCCTCAGCCAGCCCAGCAGAGCATCCAGCTCACAGCTATCACAGATCACTCTCCAGAATCTCAGACAGGAGTATGAGGAGCAGTTTTACAAATTCCAGACAAACAGCTCGTTCTGGCATCATGACAATGCAATAAACACACATTTCAAAGCCACTCTTGTCAGGTTCCTCTGTTGTTCACTGGACAGTTGCCAGAAGGAATGAAAATGTTACCCAGGGGTGAGCTCTCTGAAGACATCGGAGCTGGGGCTGAACTGTGCTGATGGATCTTGCAGAATCTCAGTTAGGAGGATGTTGGATATTCTGAATTCCATGTTAGATTTATGGAAAACAAGGTGATACATTTAAAAAAAAAATACTAGATAAAACAAAACACAATTAATGCTCCAATACTGTTATAGGTGGTTTCTCAAAAAGGGAAAAAAAAAGGAACCAGAACTAAACCAAACCCCACACTCACAGGGAAGAAAGTAACCATCAGTCAGCTGTTAAATGAAACCTGTTCTTTCTTTCAGATTAGCTACTGTCTAGTGATCCATAATTAATATTGATTTGAAGACAGCCTGCCCAAGGGATCCAGAACAAGTAAGTGCAGCACATGCTGACAAATGAAATATCATAATGGTCACTTTGCAGCACGCCTTGAATGAGTATCAGTAGGAGGGGGTTTTCCCCCCTCAGACTTCCAAAAGGCAAAACTCTAATTTGACCAGATTTCAGACACTGGAAAATGGAACTGATACTTGAGGAAACTGGAAAGCACTGTTCTATTTTTTCAGCTACTTTAATCAGTTTTTCATGTCAAGCCCAGACTGCGTGTCTCGGGGAAGGAATTCCTCGGTGAAAGTCCATGGCCTAAAGGATGGCATTAAAACCTGCATTCCTGGGTGGGTTCTGTGTGAGTGTTCCATGAGCAGGGACCTCCCCACACAGTCAGGGGAAGGAGAGAGAGAGGTCATGCTCTAACACAGGGTTTTAGCAACATGAATTTAATTTCTTACCCTGCCACACACTTTCTATGAAACAGGGGGCAATTCTCTACCTTTTTGGGGTTTACTTTCACACCTGTGATAAGGGAGTAACAGCATCACCTCACAGAGGGAGAGAAAGGAGAAAAACCAAAGAGCTGAGAAAAGTTAGGCCTCTGATAAAGGTGTGATTGCCCAAAGGTTTAGGAGACCATAAACCTTCTGCAGCCAGCATTGCCTGACACGGTGAGAAATGCAGTGGAGGGACAAAAATTCAACAAACTGAGGGGTTTTAAGCAATGCTTTGATTCATAAATGCAAGCAGTAATCTCCTCAGGGGTGAAACATGAGTGGGGGGAAAGGGTTTTAAAGTCTTCTCCCTCAGAGCCACTCCAAGGGGACTCTGGAACAAGTCCTTGCTGCCTTCTGTCCCTCTCCAAGTGGAGGGTTCAGGGAAAGGGTAGGAACGTGCTTGGGCTGAGAGCAGCCTCAAGTGAAAATTGAAAGGAAAAACCAAAACCTGCTTGCACAAGGAAAGCAGCTGCTATGTGTGAGACCTTTTTACACCTTGCACTGGGCTTTCTTTCATCTCTCTAATGACTCGTGCAAGTACCAGAGCTCAGTGCAATTCCCACCCACAGCAGAGCATCAACCCCTGACATGCAGCTACCCTGAGGATGCAAGGCACAGTAAACATTACATAATTCAGTAAAAACTGTGCTCATGATCAGGACAGAAGCTGGAAAGATTTCCTATGTTTCCATAAAACATCCCATTTCCCTCTATACAATCCTATCTCAGGAAACAAACACAACAAACAAAATTAATTCTAGGTTCTAAGACTAAAGAAGGAAATGACAAGTTATATTAAGAAAAAACAGGGTGGCACTTTAAAAGAAAAACCAAGATGTCCCCAATTACTAAAAGCAGATTTGTGTGTCCCCCCTTTGGTACTGAAGCAAAACTGAAACAATTTTAGAATTACTCCTTTTTCTTCAACTTATTTTTAAACAAGAATGCTGAATGATAGATTAAACAATTATAAAAATAAGGAATCATCCCAAAAATCATTAATATATTTCAGTAAGATTATTTAAACTCCTTAAACTGTTTGTTTCCAAGTCCAAAACAGTTTAAAGCTCGCTGTATAAATGCCAGGCTTCTGAATTCATCCTGCTGAATGCTACAGCGCAGAAAACCTTCGGCATCATTAGAAATAACACATTGTTTGCATTTTTCATAAAGACATCAAGTGTATTTCATCCCTCTGAAACACGATCTCCCCCAGGGAATTATGGATGAGCAAAACCAGAACAAGTGGAAGTTTAATTTTTTTTTTTTTTTAAATGCCAAGAAGCCAATGGGTTAAGCTCTCAATTTATCTTTGTTTCTCCAAAGATACAACACTCTAGCAGAGACATTAAGAGCGAGACCACACCTGTGTTTCTTTAGCGGTGGCCTGCTGAAAATATTTGTCAGGCATTGTGTCAGGAGCCAGAGCACATTCCTTCACTTTATGATTAACCTTTGGAGAGATTACATTGGGAAAAGGCTCAAAGTGACATTCAGAGTGAATTAACGGCGCTCAGGGCTCAAGGCTCTGCCCTTGAAGCTGCCGGTGTGTTTCAAACAAAGCCTAAGTCAGACGTGGAGTGAGTGTCCAGAGGAAACAGAATCCACAGTCAAGTACTGAAAACGAGCCAGGGACGTTTTGATATTTGGGCAAACCCAAAAAAAACCCCAGATGAGAGACCATTGATCCTAATCAGATCTGGTCACAGGGAGAAGCAGATCAGCTTCAGTGGTGTAAAACCTGACCAGAACCTGGGCTCACGCTGTGAGCAGATCCCTCAGCCCACATCCCACACCACCCCAAACATCTGTAACAGGTTCTGCCATCTCTGCCGGGCTTGGCACTGCTCCGAACCCTTCCTCCTGACAGGGTTTGCTCCCTGGATCCGTGTCAGCTGGGGCAGCTCCAGCCTTGTTTCATTGAGAGTTTATCTCGAGACTAAAGCAAAAGTCAGAGGCTGCCTGAGTCTGGGCACTCAGCCAAATCTCCAAAGACAAAGAACTTTGTCCAGCACAATGCTAATAAACGATTACACCCTCCTTTTACAAAACATTAATTCACTTGTCTCGGGGCACAGGACCCCTTTTCCAAATGTACAGTAGGGGTTGAAAGAAAAAACAAACCCATGGCAAAGCAACAGCAGCAAGCCCTGACCGAACGGATTTTCTGCTGTGCATTGAGCAGACTCCCTGGTCCCACCCCAGTGATTTGAACCAGAAATGAAGTGGCAGGAGCGATACAGAAGTGAATGTGACCCGGGTGTTTCGGAGGAGGTGTCAGGAGCACAAGGCAAAGCTTGCTGTGTTCCCTAATCCCGGCGTGTCCACGGTCACCACCAGGAGAAGGGGGATCCCTCAACACCCAGCTTCTGTTATGGTGTTTAGGCACTGCCTGGGGACTGTCGCGTCTCAGCACTCTGCCTTGGACCTGTGCCCACGCCACATGTTTTTCTCCTTAAAGCCTGGCTGCAGAATAACCCCGAACGCCTCCAGAAGAGCCAGCCCGGCTCTGCACTGCCCGGGGGTGACAGAGCTGCTGAGTGACAGGGCTGGAATCAGCGGGTCTGAGTGCAGCCCTCCAAAGCCCTGAGAGGAGAACATTCCGTGTGGTTGAGCACCATCTGGTGGTCCCCTGGCCACGGACACACGTGCAGCCACCTCCACACCTGAGGCTCCTCTTCCAAGGAGGACAGGAGCTCCCTTACCCCACCAACTGCTCATTTTGCTATCTTCCCTTTTGATTTTTTTGTTATTACATCAGCGCTGCAATGTCAGAGCCTGACGTGGTTTTTCAGGGTGGCTGGGGTTGGTAAAAGTGTTTCTGAGTTGGTCAATACCTGTCTCCATCACCCGAGGATGAATACTTAGCAGCCTAATCTCACACAAACAGATGCTGCCCCTCCTGAGAACAAGCACTGCTCTAAAAACTCCTGGCAAAGGACTTCAGGACAACCAGAGGATGTGTGGTTTCATCTCCATCCCTCTTACAATTCCTGTTGCTTCCTCATGAAAGTCATGAGGAAGACAAGGGTAATCATACAGTTCACTACAGTAAATTTTCAATACTACTTTGATATAAGCTTTTTTCATGTGATTGAGAATAATTCTCTGTCTTATAAATTATTAAAAGACCTATGACAGAGATTGGTCTGAGTGCTCCAGCCTCTGCAGAGTCTCAGTCCCTCCCCATGTGCTCCCATTTTCCATACTGCTCCACAGCAGTTTGCTTGTGCCCTTGGAATGCAGCGAGCTGGCAGCTACATCCATGCATTTATCAGGAGTCTGTAAACTCCAGATGGGAGCACAGGATTAATCCCTGCATGTTCCTAAAGCATCTGATACTCAGGAACATCTGGGATTTCTGCAGTGTCCCACAGTGCAGACCTTTCCTCCCACCAAAGGATAAAACTCAGCTTTCCCAGGTGGAAGAGAACTAGCCAGGACATTGGGTCTGTCCCCAAAACCCAAGGATGAGCCTGGAAGTTGTGGGGTTTGGGAGAGTTGTGGGGTTTAGTTAATCAGAAAAACTTGATATCAAGTAAATACCAGAGTTTACAGACATCCTTTCCTTGTTAAAGGACTTTTCAATACTTGGACTTTGAGGTTGTTTCTGCCAACATCAAGGATTTCTGGTTTTTTTCTTTTTTTAATAAATTCCAAAAATCCTTGAATAACACTAAGACAAAGGCATGACTCACATTCAGAATTTCCTGTTGATTTTTTTTTAAATGACCAGGATGTCATTGGACAGCTTGTCCTAAAATAAACTGATTACAATGATTTTAAGAGTCATGGGATATAGAAAGTTTAAAGAAGCAATTCTACCCTTCTCACCAGCAGTGCTGTGAGTGAAGCCCCCAGGGCAATCTCTGGGACTATTGCAGGTACAACATTCCCAGAAATGGGTTTTAGAGGTCCAGTTCTCACAAAAGCTCTTCCTGTAAACTGAGACTCAACAGAAAACAAATCCAA
Organism: Certhia americana; assembly: GCA_018697195.1. Taxonomy (NCBI): domain Eukaryota; kingdom Metazoa; phylum Chordata; class Aves; order Passeriformes; family Certhiidae; genus Certhia; species Certhia americana. The sequence goes on from CM031866.1 coordinate 696,741, forward strand.
ACCCATCTCCAAAATCAGAACTGCACTTCTAGCTTTGTCCTCCTGTGGAATATTAACACAGCTGGGAGGCTGATAGGGACACCAAAGCTGATAAGTTCCTCTTCCCCTGGACCAGGCATGCTGGGAATAGGTAAGAATGACCAGTCTGGATCAATGCTGGGAATGGGCAGGAATGACCAGCCTGGATCACTTTTCCCCATGCTCCAGGTCAGAGCCAGCTCTGCCACCCAAAAGCCACATCCTGGTCTCTGAGATGTTTTCTCTCCTGGGCTGCCAGTGGCAGGGAGATGAAGATGAAGATAAATGGGAAGGAAGCACGCTAACAAAACGTTAAACAGAGAGGAATTGGTTTTGGGATGGCACTTGGAAGTGCCCCAGGAGCACAGGCCTGGCCATGGGTCGTGTTGGAGCCCAGCGGAAGTTGAGGTGATTATGTTCCTTACAGGCACGTTAACCAGAAAAGGCAATTTTTGGGTTTTTCTCAGGCTCTCACATTCATTTAAAGCATTGCTCTCTTGGAAAAGCATTCTATTTGTTCATTGGATGTGGGGGATTTCTGCTGACCAGAAAGCCTGGATTTGAATGCCATATGCTCCATAAATCCAGCCGGATAACCCTGATGAGCTGTGAGTTATTTCATTAGCATCATGCAACTCCAAAGGGGGAGAGGCCACATTAAACTCCATAAAACTCCACTGAATCCTGGAGAGGAGGGGTGGTGGGGAGAGAAGGAGACTCTCATAATCCAAATAACACATCATGAAACTCAGTTTTGGTCAGGCTGACAGGGTTTGCTAGTGAGCAAAGCTTTCACACACACAGATTTTGCAACTGCAGGGGAAAGTCTTAGTACAAATTACAGAAAGTTAAAAGACAAGAGAGCCTGCTCCTTGATCCACTCTGAAGTGGGGCTGATCCCAGAGTATGAATCACAGAGCCAGCTGAACACAGGATGCTCAGAGACAGGAGCAGGCTCTCGCTTTGCACTGCTCTTGATGTGAGAGCAACAACAAACCGGGGTGGGAGGTGGGAAAGCCTGGCTTGGGAGCACAGCCTGCATGACTCATTCCCCAAAAAGCATCTTTGAAAGTCTCACAGCTGAGAAGCAGCCAGCCAAGAGACTCTTGCTATTCAGAAATTTAGTATACAAGGAATAAAAATTTGTTATGGAGTTACATATGGCACTGCATCTGCAAATATTTTACATTTTCAAATGTTTAGAGAATTACAGAAATACTAACTCCTCCAGCCTCCCTGTAAATGTTCTGAACACATTTTATAGGAGCAGCAGAGGCAGGAAAGTAGCTTGCTCCAAAGCCAGACAGTCAGTAGCAGATTTGAAGAGATCCAGAGCTAAAAAAATACTGCAGAATATTTAAGAATGCTCATTTCATGGCACATACAGATTGACTACAACAGCTTTCACCCCCACTTTTACAGTTTGGGGATAATTTTAAAGTTTGCATTAAAATTCCATCATGTATTTATGGAAAGGAGGTTGGTGGCACCACCACCTTTACACCAGCTATGATAAAGCAAATAAAAGAGAACTCTTCAGTTAATTTTAGGTCCTTATTGTCTCTGCATATATTTCATGATATTTATGAATATTGACAGTGAATGTTATGTCAACAAAACCAAGGACTATGTGGATGATTGATAATGAAACATCAGAGCAAAGGCTCCTTTTGAAATCCTGATTTAACTCTTTCTACTTATAAATTCTCAGCCAGCCTTTCAGAACATAGAATTATCACTGGAGAATTTAGTTGCTCAATCAAGTAATGCACATGCAGAATGATGGAAGAAAGAGAAAGCAAAAGGTTTAGGAACATCTTATGGGTTCAAATCTGCTCCCAGGAAATCAGTCCTGCACAGATGATACAAGTGAACCAAGAAAAATGAAATTCTGGTTAAAAGCAATCTCTAAAGAGGAGAAAGGGTCAGTAAATTACTGACTGCAGGCTCTGCTCAGGAGCTCCTGGCTGCCATTCCCCAGCTCTGTCTCTTAAACCACATGGGTTTGTGCCACACAACTCCAGCTGGAAAAGGCTCAGCTTTGGGTGTCCTGGTTAAACAAAAGGCTGCAGCCCAGGGCCTGGCACCATTCCAGCTGGGGTTTTGGCATCCACAGCTCTCTCCTCCCCGTGCTCCACCGTGTGCACACCCCCATTAATAAATATGGGCTGTGCCCTCCAGGGAACAGCCAGAAAACTCCGAAGTGGTGACCTGCTGTTATTGCAGCCCAGCTGTGATGGACCTTTCCTCCTCCTCCTCCTCCTCCTCCTCCTCCTCCCTTTCACTCTCCTCATGCACTCTGAGCCCAGATGGCCAAAGCCAGGCGTGGTTTTAGGGACTTCCACTGCTGCACTCCAATGTAAGCCAGTGTTTGTCTGTTTGCAAAGGACACAGGAACTGATACAACACATCTGCTCCCACAACACTATTTCTTTCATCTGTTGGAGTTTTGGCTTCTTGGAGAGGAAGTAATTGGCTGTTAATTATGGGGGCTGAGAACTGGTCACATCACAGAACTGTGTTTGCAAGCATGATTCATGACAGCATCATTTCTCAGCAGCTGTCAGCAGTAAAGGCTCAGCACTTACAAGAAACTATTATAATATTATACCAGCAAAGGATGAAGACAAATGCTGTGCACAGCTGAGAAAGCAGCAAACAAAATATTTTTCTTAAACCTTTATTTGATAGAGAATCAACTTGAAACATGCTGTTTCTCAGGAGAGATAAACAACAATGCTGCCAGCACGGCTTCCCAGACCATGAAACTGAAATCCAAACTCTTCAGATGTCCTCCCCAGAGCTGGATGAAAAATGAAAGACCTTCTCTCATTAATAGCTGGAAATTTTAAACTTGTTCATAATACTCCCCAGACTGTCTCTGTTCCTGTGTCTTTCTTGTCTTGTGCTTAAATTGTTTGCTCCTTGGGGAAGACATTTTGATTTGTTATCTTCATATAGACCCCAGGAGATCTGGCCAAAATCCAACCCTAAAGTGTTTAAAAGCAGGAAAACAATCAACCTGCATCAGATCACAAGTCCATATAGAACAGCATCCTGTCTCCAGTGACTCCCAGTAGCAAATGCTTTGGGGGAGAAATGCAAATATCAGAGCATTGTGGACTGAACTTCTTCCTGACTGTATTTTCCCTGCTCCCTGCAGCTTAGTAAGAAACAAACAATAAGAAATAAAACAGGCATTATGGCTCTGGTGCATAACAGAGAGCTCTAAATGCCATTTATTGTTGCTGTCTCTGTGGATTCTTTCTGAGGGAGCTTTGGCAAGCCAGGGGAAGTTTGTCCTGTCAAGTGTTACCTCATCCTTGCAGATCCCATCACCTGAGGCAGCCCTGGACCCTGGGAGAAATGGGCTGTACCCATCCCATTTTACAGCCCTATGCAGAGATAAACTGAAATCAGTGGCAGTTCAGGTGAAAATGCTGGGTGCAGGCTGAGGTGATTAAGGAATGCCTGCCATAGGGTCCCATCAGCCATCCCTGCTAGATCTCCCCACACCCGGCACACAAACACTTTTATCCCTTTTAAACAAAGTCCAGTCTTGAAAAAATTTCTTCCTAGAAACCAAACTTTAGTGTACTGATCACTGGAAGGGAGAGTTACACAGAGTTTGTCATAACCTCAGTTCTAGCTGGGGTTTCCCCACAGCATAACTAAAACTGAGAAATTTTACAGAAGCTGTGGAGAGCTCTTTTCTCCTCAGCAACAACCATAAACCTCCTGTTTGCCAGAGCAACCACCACGAGGAAGAAGATGGTAAAATCTCTGCACCTCTGCCCCAACATAGTCATTAGCCATGGTGAAAAACAAGGTGGCCCAAAGACAACACACACTGAGGAAGAGGGGCTTTTACAAGAAACTCAAATACTTTTGTATGGGCTTCAAACTTTTTGGTGTGGTTTTACATCCGCAGTTCCCTTCCGGATAATTGATGCTGGGGAAAAGTCTGGTTTGCAGTAGGCAGGAAAAATTAAGGCTTCGTGTTGTTTGTGGGCTAAACCAAAATACCAGGACTTGTATGTAAAACACAAATGAGAAGAAAGGAAAAACAATGTTATAAAAATCCCTCAAAGGAGTTTAAAGAGAGCTGACAGATAACGACATCTCCACAAAACAGGGCCTGAGACTTTTTCCCACTGAATTCCTGAGACTGTGGAGGAGAAACTGAGCAAAATGTTTGTTTCTTAATACTTAGGAAACTTTCAGTTCAGGACTACTTATATCATGAAAAGGGGAGCACTAGGAATTTGAGGATAATGATATATTGCCCTCAAAAGTCTGATTTTTCACATCAGAGAGAAGCAAGATATTTCCTTGGTTTCATGAAAACTGGCTCTCCCTGGGATTAGAAACAAAATACTGCAGTTTTATTGATGGGCAAGTGACTGCCAGAGAACAAGTCCTTTGTCCAAGAATCAGAAAGAGAGTATCAATAAGAATTTCTTAAATATCTTTTAAGGTTATACAGGGACAGAGCTGTGGTTTTGCAGTGCCATGTAATGGCTGCACAGACACCACCCAGGAACATGAGCAGGTCTGTAGCTCAGGTTTTGTCTCTTGGTAAGTATGAGCTAGAAAAACTGAAGGTGCTCTCAGCCCCAGAGAGTCAGGGTTTATCCTCTAATGCTATCTGACTGAGCTTAATCCAACAGTGGCCAGTTCCTGAGTCACAAATCTTTGTGTAACTCTTCAGGTTGAGTTACTCAATCCAAATCCAGTCCCTCTGCACCATCTTTGAGTCTGGCCAAGACACTGAGCACAGAAACAGAAAGACATAAAAAAACCACCTCAGACACCCCTGTCCTCACACCTGTTCAACACTCCCAGTCCCAAGATAAATTAACCCAAGCCCTGTTGCCAATGTTAACAAAAGTTATTCAAAGAAAAACAGTAGCTAAGTCCTGAATCTAGAAGTTTGGAGGGCACCAGCCTCTGTTTCTACAAGTTTTGCAGAGCAGACAAATAGTTCTGATGATAGTTGGCAATTTAGTCTGCAATAAATGTGCCACAGACCATAGAGTGTAAGCACCCCAAGAGTTAATGGCAGTGTTAACCTGACTAATCAAAAATCGAGTGATGAAGTTTTTCAAAATCCACACACTTATCCAAGTTGTCTTCATAATTCCTGAGCCTTAGAGACATCCAGAACAAGGGGAACTACCCAAAACTTATCACCCACACCAGGGTTTCCAGGCTACTTCTGCCCCCTGATCAAAGCTTGTCAGCTCTTTAAACCTTTTCAAGTGGTACCTGTAGACTGATAATGATTCTGCCCAGACTGGCATGACCTGGGAGGATTTGACTCCCAGCCTGCCTTTCATTGGTGAAACTCAAACCCATGTGCTCCAAAACACGCTGGGTGTAAGAGCTGAGCACGAGCTGAAGCTGCCCAGCCAAGAACACACAGCTGTGCATGGCTGCTGATATTCTCCCAAGGTCCCTCCCCAGCACTGGGAGAGTTGGTGGCTTTTGTTCCACAACCACAACTGGAGCCATTCACCCTCATGTGACCGGAATCAGGGAGCCAAAAATCTGCCTGAGAACAGCTCCATCTTACAGAGCTCACAACCCTGGCCAGAATCTGATGCTGATGGGCTGTGCCAAGAGGGTTCTGATCCAGTGGGGAGTGTGGGAACTGCAAAAGCCACCCCAGGAAGAGATCAGGCAGCTCTGAGGGTGACACACAGGCAAACCAGCTGATTCCCTAAGTCAGCCCTTAGATGTTTTTGCTGGCTTTGCCACTCAGGAGGATTTAAGGGTTGCAGTCAGGAGGGTGCACTCAGTGTCCTGGACAGCCTTGGAGGCACTGCCTGCCCAGCCAATGTCCATTTCCAATCCAATTACTCCATTCTGGAGTAATGTTGAAGATTTACCTCAAAACTAAACATCTCAGCTGGGTAATCTTTAACCAATTCATCTCAAAGAAAAACAGCATCTTTTGCAGGACTCAGAGGAAACGTGGACAGTTCCCTTCTGCACAGATTTATTGGAAAGGTTTTCATAAACACAGATGTTGGGAACGGATGGCTACTGTGTAATCATGTGTAGAAAAAGCCAAAGGACAAAATATCCTTCAATGAAGGCCCACATACCATGCAATATTCCAAAACAAGGGAGGAAGAAATATGGGTGGCGTTATAAATACACAAATTGCAAGAATCCAGATGCCAATATATATTTTTTTAATTATTTATTCTCCCACTCTATTTATAAGCAAAAGAGCCCAAAAAAACCTTGCTTTGAGCAACACACAAGGCAGTTCAAGAGACCTACGTGGCATTTGAGTCAGTTTTTAGAGAATTGAGCCCAGTTTAAAACAACAGCATTCAGATGGGAAATAACTCTCACTATTTCTGATACCTCAATTTAATGCTTGCAAGGACTGCATACACATTTTAATTGACCTTTTATTTCACAATTTATTTGAAGAGCTTTTACTGGATTTTATAGAATCACAGAATGCCCTGGGTTGGGAGGGTTAAAGCTCATCTCATTGCACCCCTGCCATGGGCAGGGACACCTTCCCCCATCCCAGGGTGCTCCAAGCCCCATCCAGCCTGGCCTGGGACACTGCCAGGGATCCAGGGGCAAGCCACAGCTGCTCTGGGCAATTTAAGATTTTAGTCTGCTCTGTTTCAGTTTTTAGAGGTATAAAACAGATTGAAAAATCTTCATGAAAATATTTCAGACAATGAACTCCTTGCCCTCTGCAATACCCCGTAACAACACAGATTCTGCTGTGAGCAGGAATAATCCTGCATTAGCACAAAGGTGTTCACCTTTTCCAAAGAAGAGAAGAAAAAAAATAACTGGACACTGAAGCAAATAAAAAAGTCCAAATTTCTGGCTTTTAGCAGTTTTTAGTGCAAAAATATGTATTTTAATTTTTCCAGAATATCTCCATAGCATTTTTAGAGAATTTCACTCTTCCTTCCCCCTCCTTCATTAGTGACTTTCATTCACTAATAACAGCAAAATAATTTCCAAGGAGAAAAAGTTATTTTTGCCAGTCCAATATCCCTGTTATGCCAGTGAACTTTGCAGAAAACCCCAAACTCAGGCAACTTAAGAATATATTTGTAATATTCAACAAAATAATAAATTCTGCACATGACACAGGAAATAATAATCAGATGATCTCAGCCCCAGAAGTATTTCACTGCTGTGGAAATGCCAGGTTGGAGAGTTCATGTGGAAAAGGAAAAGCCTTGTAACTTCTCCAAACATCAGTCATCACTTCCAGATACCTCTAAATACAGCCATTCATTTCACACTGCAGGATATTGTATTGAAAAGCAAGGCAGGGCCAACACAGCACCTTCTACCACTAAATATGCACTGCACAAACCTTAGCTAAGTGTGTTTTTCCTATTTGGAATAGGGCTCTCTCAGTTCCAAAAAAGAGCTTCATGCTTCTCACAGAGCAAAATATTTATAGCCACGTGCAAAAAAAAAAAAAAAAAAAAGGAAAAAAGAAAAAATACAAAAAGAGCTTGAAAAGGCAAATCCAGAGGTATTCCAAGATAGCTCCATGTCAAATATAGAGTGACTCATCCACCTCTTTCAATGAAAATGTTCATCCCAGATAGATCAAAGGCCCTGAGTACACCAAGCCCTTTTTGCTAAACCTGGCAAGAGAGTAAAAAGGTTTTCAATCAGCAGCCACTTGGTGGGAGGTCTGGGAACAAATGAAAGCCAGAAGACGCTGGCATTTGAGAGAGACCATCCCCTACAATGCACAATAGGGACAATGTACATAATGTAAGCACAGTTTGTAAGGAATAGAGGAAAGCCTGGCTGGATGTTTTTGTGCAGCTCTACCAGATGGATCTGATATGAGCAGTTCTGCCTTCTTTTTGTAGAGACTTTCAAAGGTCCTCCCCAGTGCCTATCACCCACGTGCTTTCACAGCCACGGCTTTGAAGGTTGGGCTCTTTATTGAGGATTTATTTGGAGCTTGGATGGATCCTGCCAGCCTGCCCAGCTATGTGGATGCTGAGCAATAAAGGAACCTCTGCAAACTGTGATATTCCTGCGAGCTCCCATTTTACCGCTTGGGCTTCCACCTCTTCCACCACCCCCACAAAGGTTGGGCTGGGGGGGGGAAGGGAAACCACAAAACACAGGAAAGCAAAATGTCAAAGTCTAATTTAAAATAACCCTGACCTGCTGTAGCGGCTGCTTGCAGTGGGAGAACACAAGGCTAAAGATTATCTTGCACAGTGGCGTTTTGTGCTGTGCTGCGGCTGCAGCCTCTCCCTCCCGGGCAAGGCAGCGGCTCCCCCGGGCCGGGGATGGTCCCGGTTCCCTCCGCAGTCCCGGGATGGTCCTGGGCATTCAGCGGTTCCCTGGTTCCCTCCCATGGTCCCGGTTACCCGATCCCGGGGGTACCTCGTCCCCTCAGGACGCTCCCAACTCCGGAGGTTC
>CM031866.1:705213-783334 GCA_018697195.1 Certhia americana
ATCCCGGGGGTTCCCCGGTCCCCTCGGGACGCTCCCGGCTCCCGCGGCCGCAGCGCCGATCCCACGCTGCCATCGTGCGGTCGCTGCCCGCTCCTCTCACCGCTCGCTCGTCCGAGCCGGAATTACGGAAATGTTTGGGTTGGAAGGGACATCAGAGATCATCTGGTTCCACCCCACGGACCGGGACACCCTTCCCCAGCCCAGGCTGCTCCAAGCCCCGCACAACTTGGCCTGGAACATTTCCAGGGATCCAGCGGCACCCACAGCTTCTCTGGGCACCCTGTGCCAGGGCCTGCCACCCTCACTGGCAGGAATTCCTTCCCAATATCCCATCTATTCCTGCCCTCTGCCAGTTTAAAACCATGATTCACTCTGCCAAGCACTTCTGGGGCTTGAGCAGGTCCGATTTCCTCAGGAAGGATTCATGAGCTCTCACAGTCAGGCAGGACAGAAGTGGCCTCTCCAGCGAGCGTTAAATAAGAATGAGGGTTAAAAAAGAATTTCTGGGTGTGTTCCATGCCCACAGGTTCAGCACTTCCGTGCAGTACAGCCATCATCCTATATTCTCACTGAGCACTCTACCTCGCTGTTTGTGGGAAATCGAGAGAACTGTATCCTATAAACACTCCTTAAATCCTTCCTAATTTCCCTTGTCGTTCTGCTTTTGTTGTTTACCACCTTCAGCAGCAGAGACAGCAGGCTAGGAGAGTGATTTCCATCCTACAGCATGGCTCATCCATGGCCAACAAACAGCCAGGGGGACTGGGAATACACAGACTGCCCAAATCATCCCTGGGTGAGGCAGCACTGCCAGACCACAAGGCACAAACTCCAGACAGTTTTGGGATACTCCGAACACAAGGGGAGGGATGACACAGTCTGGTGGTAACACCACACTGACCAGGGCATGGGTTACTCCAACTGCCTCAATTTCCCAGGAATCATCCAGGCCACGATGCTCCAGCCCTGCCCCTGCAGCTGAACACAGTTTTTAGGAAGCCATTACAGTGAGAAAAACTAAGTTGCAAGTTCTATGAGTTTTTCTGCTATATTTTTGTAACTCTTTTTAAATATTAACTCTGCGGAATTGACGGTTCCTACAGAAGGGAAAATCCTGACACTAATATGCTTCTCAGTCATAAAGAATTCATGCATTTTGCCCTGTTTTGAAACTCATTAACCAAGCTTCTGGAAGCAATTTTTCCATGACCCAAAGTAACAAACAGTTTGAAAATTTCTCTGGGTAACAGTTGCCTACAAAGCACTTAAAATTTATAAACTTCTCGTCCAGTTTGTGCCATTTATCATTGCTAAAGTAAATGGAAGCAGTGGAATCGGCTATGCATCTTGAGTAATATAATGCAATATTAAAGGACACCCAGTGGAGCACTTTGGAGGCTGAAGGATCTAAATCATACACTCGGTGCTGGGAAACCATAAGGAAAATGTGCAGCACCATTTGTTGGTGGCTGGAGCTGTCAGTGCTCAGCGTTCTGTGAGCACAGGGGTACAGGACTGCCAGCAGGGATTTACTGTTTGTCTGAATGAGGAGAGAAAGGAATACAGGGAAGAATTCCTAAGGAGTGATCACAAGCATTTCCATGCCACCCAAGCCACACAAAATCTTGCAGGAAGATGAGGAGATGGGTTCAGGGAAAGGAAGAGCCCAACTCTTCCCACCTTCCTCCCCACTCCTTCACTGCTTCTTACCCCTATCCCAGGAGAATATATAGATTTATTTTAGCATAATAATCAGCCACTGGAATTACACTTCAGAGCTATTTTCTTTCGTCCTCTGTTTTTTAATATATTTTGGGTTTTAATCTTTCACTCATTTTCTTTCCCTCTTTTTGATTTTTCCTTCAGTCCCACAGAAGTTGCACAGAATCATGATGTAAGAAATAAGTCACCCTTCCAATTCCTCTGTTCCTCCTCCAATATCTGCAAATTCCAGCAGCTGAAGGAGGTGGGACAGGGATGGATCAGGGCAGACAGGGAGGCAGAGATACAAATCCTGCCTGGTGCAGGGCTGTGCTGATACTGGGGAAGAGTTTTAGCAGAAGGATCAGGACAAACCCTAATTATGTTACAGAAATTGTGAGAGGAAAATGAAAGTTTCAATTCCTTGAGTGTTTATCTTCATTTGTCCATTTTTGGCTCTTAAGATGGACACATAGACATTCCTATCCCCAGCCAAAATGATGAGAGGATTTATGAAAGATGAAGCAATACAAACTTCATCTCAAAAGTCTCAAAATGCTATTTAATTCATGTTTGTGTCTTTAATATAAAAATATACATTATTTTTGTGGTGTGATGGTCAAACAGTTCTATTGCTCTTCTGGGATAATTACTTGTATTATTAGCAAATGAGCAGCTTCTGAAATCATAAAAGCAATTTTCAGAGTGCTCTGTTTTCAGATTTTTTAATAAGAAGCTTCTCTCTGTCACAATTACAGAATAAAAGTTCAGAAGAAGATAGATAGAAATATTCCAAAGACTCAAAACCACCCAGGAAACAACGAATTTTGAAAGCATACTTATCTGCTTTAAGCTTATGGTCTTTAACAAAATCTCCTGACTTTAGAGAGCATTTTTGGCTTTTGAAAGCTACCACTTGGATCTATAAAGCTGCTCTTCACATCCACTTCCTTCAAATCTTTACAGAAAACATCTGGGGCTGACACAGGGAGCAAACAAGGCAGCAGGAATTACATCAGCACAAGTGCCTCGTGCTTCCTTGGCTTGATGTTTTTATGGCAAAAGTACCTTTATTTGTAAAACCAGCAATGTTTTATCAGTTACCCAGTAACAGGGATCACACCGTGCAGCCAGTGAGCAAATCTGCTCCAGGAAAACCTGGAGATTCCACGTGGCTGGAATGATTATTTACCCCTAGGAGTTCCATGGAATCTTGGCCTTCCGTGACAGCTGGGCCTGGCTGTGCTGGGGGTCTCCAGTGGGAACCTCCCAGGCAGGATCAATGTGCCAAGAGACATTGTCCCTTCCAGGACATTTGCAGGTCTCCCACCTAGCCAGACTGATACCACCAAGAGTAAACTTGAGCTGGGGCCATGTGGCATCCTCACCAACATCCCCAGTTTAGTCTGGAAGGAAAGATTTCCCATTCCCAGCTCTACCTGACATCCTGATCAGCTCACCTCCAGATTCAACAAAGCACCACTGCATTGTCCGCCCATAAAACCCCACCCTGTCCTACATGGGGAGCTCATGGAATAGTAAATTAGGCTCTGAGCTTCTTGAGGATCCTTTGGGGAAAGCATTAAAAGAGAGGCCATATTCATATTCTAATATTCCAGCTATATTCAGTGCAATATCAAAGTCTAGTCCCCATGGCTCTGATTTCCAAAATGCCAAGTCCCTGCAGGACACACACACACACACTTCAGAAACAAAACACCATAAAAAGATCAAAGATCCCTCTGGGAATACATTCTCTGCGCTCTTCAAAGCCAAATGTCCCCTCACTTGCCCCCTTGTAAACTGATTAATTTCAGTGGGAAGAGCGCTCACAAAATCAGCAGATCCATGCAGTGAGGATAAGTGTTTGTACATGTTAACTCCACAAGCAAAGCCCTCTGTGTTTTTCTCAGCTCGACAGAAACAACAGGATTTACACTAATTCTCATTTCCAAGCTGCAGTTGGTGTTTAATCTGTTAGCAGGCAGCTTTTCCTTGAGTGGTTTTGCACATGGATGGGATGCAGCCCCTTTCCCTGAACGCAGGAATAAATGAGAGCACCATCTGGCCAGGCCCTGCCTGCTCCAGCCCAGCGCCTGCGGTGCAATTCCAAAATGTGAGGAATGCTCACCCAGAAGACTGTGCTCACATCCTCCCTCCTATTGACTAAAGCTGCTCTGTCCCTTCTGGGCTGCTTTAGAGAAGAATTTGGTGGGAAGACGAGGGCTCTGAAATCCAAACCATCTTCAAATGTGCCTGTGTGTGGTCCGAGTAGGCAGCTTATGCAATGAGAAATGGGAAGCCACTAAAATGATTCTGCTTCTAAATATTTTGACCTTTATTGACATTTATAAGTAGCAGGCAGCTTAATTACCAATTAAAGGAAGTTATTAGCTACAAAAGGAGCCTGTTCTTTTTTTTTTCCCCTCATGGCTCCTTTCCCAAACCAGGGCTGTCAGATGAGATGTCTGTGGCAAGACAAGGCAGAGGAGGCCAGGAGACCTCAGCTACTTTATGGCAAATCTATAGAGAAATCCTTATAGAAGTCAAAAACCTTCATAAAGGGAAGGGCTGTCCAGAGACAGTCCACGTAGAACAACAGACCCTCCATTGCTGCTGGGGTTCCAGCCTTGTTTTACAGCACTGTCACATTTTCCTACCTACATGGAATTGTTTGATGGACATTGTTTCTGGCTGATTTTCTTTCAAGCACATCCATGAAAAGGCCTTCCCAAACAGATTCTGTGGGGGTTTTTCCTCTTTTTCTTTTTTCTTTCTTTTTTTTTTTTTTTTTTTTTTCTTCACATGCATGTAGGGGTTGGCCTGAGGAGCTGAGAATATTCTGGACTTGGCTGCTAATCCTGACACACACTGTTAAAACAACTGGAAGTTCTGCCCCAGAGATGGATGAATTCCTAGAGCAAACAAAACAGCTCCTTTAAAATCACCCAGCTCTTCATACCAGATTGCAAGAGCTGGGAGCTCTGTATATATTTATTGTCCCACTAGAGCATTGGGATTGTTTGCTAGGTGATGGCACACATGAGAACATCCTAATTAAAAAATATATATTGGAATGATCAATGCTGCCTCATAATTTTTAGAGTATCTCTCAATAAAAATTAGGTACAACACATACCAAACCTGCAGGGTGAGCAGAGCTCTGATACTGACAGATGCAGTTATGACTTTTTAAACTAAATGAGTGCTAATATGTATTAAAAAATAGCCTTGTGAAAGAATAACCCTACAGTTATATTATTTTCAGTTCTGTAACACACGTTAATGTTGTTTTAAGAGGCCTTATGTACGAAGGGAGACACAATGTAGAGAAGACACGGAAACCCAAAGATACTTAACACTCTATTTCCTCCCTGGGTGAATAACCCCAAGGTATGAATTCCCCAGTAGCTGGGAAGGTGGATGAGTGATCCAAACCTCATTTTGGAGTATGATATGGAAGATATGAAAGTCCCAGGCACAGTGATTTAGCTTTTCCCCAATTCTTCTCCTGCTTTTATCCAAAGAGTCCCACAATCCTTTCTACCAACCTCAACTTCTGATTTTCTGACAAACTTCTGGACTCCCAAGAAAGACTTCTAATGCTATTTTTTCTTTCCATGAATCTTTACTCCAGATCTTCATGGCTTTTTCTGCTCTGTATTCTTGACAACTTTTTTACTGAGTTGGTTATTTGCCTTCATTTTCAGAGGGAAAAAAAATTTTACTTTCAACATATTTGAAATTTAGAATTTGATCCTACAATCACTAAAGTCTAAGGCAACAAGGGTGTCCTGTTCAGAGGGAGTAGAACAGCCCCAGGTCCCTGGACATCGTGTTTTCAATCAGGGAGCTTTCACATTCAAAAGGAAATCATTTGCATCGTGTTCATATTCATTGTCCACCTACAGAGGATGGGAAATTTGCTGGACAAAAAGGTAAAATGTGCTGATGGCAGGAGGGCAGAGCTGCTCTCAGCTGTACCTGCTGCAGGAAATGCCATCAAACCCCTCTGCAGGCCCAGCTCAGGGGAACCAGAGCTGGAAGGTCAGCTGAGATCCCTGTGTGGGGATTTCTCCCCAGGAACAAAACCAGAACTAAAGCTCCAGGGAAAGAAAGTACCTCAGGGAAGCTGCTGCAGCCTATCTGACACAGACATCCAAATGTCTGAGAAGAAATTCTGTTTGGATCAATTTTCCTGCAGTTGAGTTACAAGGAAAGCTCATGGAAATATCAGCTGCAAAGATTTGGGAAAGCAAATCCAATCCAAGCTTGCAACAGTGAACAGGTATCAGTAATAATGAAATATTTACCTGGATTTTGACAACCTTGAACAAATCAGTAAATCTTAGCATGCACATGCACAGCCTGATAATAATAATAATTATTATTATCAGGCAGCTGCACTGCCCTTGAGAACTAGGCAATGGGTTCTGGAAGGAAGGAAATTGCTGCCACATGCAGTAAATAAAAAGTTGTTTAAAAAAAAGAAATACACACAGAGTTGTGCTGCAGAATCATTCCATTGAGCCTGGCTAGAAACACAGTCAGCTACAAACCAATCATTCATCTCCAACATAAACACAGATTGGGTTCGACTCGCAGTAACATAGGTTGAGATTTTTAGTAGATGACATAAATAAATGTATTTTTATATTTCCTGACCACATTAAGCTTGAAATCAAGAGTTCTAAAATGTGAGCCATACACTGTAAGGCTTCTAATAGCCAATAAATTCAGACAGTCACACTGAAGCAATGTTTTCTCCTTAAAGGTACATTTTGCTGCAGTGTATACAAATACAAGGGGACTTGTTTTTTTATGGATTTGTAATTATATGTAGCTGAACATGATCGTTCAATAAAGGTTAAAGTTCTCTTAGGAGGACAGCAAGATGGAAACCACTTCAGAAAGCACCATCTCTGATCCCAAATATTATTTCTCCATGGAAGGACATTAGTAAGGAGGTGGGGGAAAGTTGAGGAAAATTACTTTCTCAAAAAAAAAAGACCAGACGAGGAAAGGTAAAACATTCTGGCTCAAGAACATCAATGTATTCCTCTGTTCCTGCCCTACTTCTGCTGCACTATAAAAGCACAAAACCAGTTCTTATCCTGCCCAGTGCATCTACTTCCCATGTGCAAAGTAGGGATCAGAGTGCTGGAATTCCTTCAGGTGGTGTCAAAGGAATGAAGAGTCCTAGAGAATCACCAGCAACACTGAAGAGCTAAAATATTCCCTAATCAAAGGGCTTTTTTCATCTCCAGCCCTTACAGCACTCCAGAGTGGAGCTCAGCATTATCCCCACGATAACCCACACTGGGAAATGGAATACAACAGAGCAAGGAATTTTCCAGCTCTCAGGAAGGGCCAGCAGCAATGTCAGGAGTGATTTCAGGGGCCAGAAAAGGTGTTTGAGATACACAAAGGCTGATGCCCAGCAGTCAGAGAGCTCAGGGCCAGGCCTCACAAGGCTGAATTTCAGCTTTGCTCCTTACACAAGCTCTAACTGAAGGACACACTCCCTGCCCAGGCTTGGTGGGCAAATCCCTCCCCACAGAACGAGCCTGTTTGTGTTTTAGACCCAGCACTTTCAGTGGGTCTCTCACAGAGACACGTTCCCAGTAGGGGAGCCATAAAGAGTCAGTGTGTGCTGGCTGCAGAGCCCCTCAGTGCCTGGATGTGCTGGAAAAGCCAACTGGAAATGTCTGAGTGCTGATGTCACTGCAGTGCGATGGCTTTGGAGGCTGCTCAGCTTTCCTTGGGGCACCCATTCCTTGCAGGAGCCTCGCTGAGCTTTGTCTCCTGGCTCCAGGTTTATGAGCAGAGAGAAGTGAAGATGGAAGCTGAGAGCCTCACTTCACAACGAGGCAAATCATCCTTTTAAGGGAGAATTTGTCATGCCCAGCCCAGTTAAAAAATCAGCAGTTGAGACTGAGTAAGTGAAATGGACGAGCAGAATAAATTTGAAATCATCAATCCTTTCAAGGGGAATTAAGCTGCATGTGACAAAATTATTAAGACCCTTCCCACCCACCTAAGTTAAGGTTGAAAAGTCAAGTGTTCAATGGCTGGAAACACCAGGGTTAAGGCTGCCATGTGCAGTCCTAATTCACATCTCCTGTGTGATACAATTAAAAGCTATTTTTCCCCATGGCCTCACCCCATTTAGTGGGCAGGATGAACAGAGCTATTCAGTATTTCTGGTTGGGGTTTTTTTTTACCTTTTTGAGTCAATGTGTGGCCTTGGCTTTATTTATAGCATGCCATTTAAACTCTTCACTGAAAACAGGATTATTCACATCCTTGTGGGTTTTAATATAACATTTATCACAGAAATATTTGCTTCAAAAACATAACAAATGTCTCATGACAAAACCCCTGCCAGTGAGGTAGGATGGTAGCACAATCCCTTGAGCCCAAATGCTTAATCAGAATCAGAGGTCCCACAAGCTTGTTTTGCTTAGGATGAGATCATCTGAATGTAATACAGTATATAATATATTCTTGGGTTTTAGCAAACCAATGGTAACAAAAACCCCATTTCTCTGGGACAGAACTCCAAGACTTGCAGTGCCTCGAGTCCTGGCTTTGGGGAAAGCATCTGTTTCCTTTCAGCAGTGGCCACAGCATTTGCAAACCTTGTTCTCTGTGGTTTAAAGCACCTCCTTCTAAGACCACGGGGCAAACAAGCAAGGCCTGATCTAAAGGAAAGTATCGTAGCAAAGTAAGGCTGGAGTGAAATTATTCCTGGCTCACTTAATTCTGGAGGATTCACACTGACATTTGTAATTTAAAAGGCAAAAGGATTACTCCTACCTCTGTTTGCAGGCCTCTGTACATGCATGTGGTTATGTAATACACCTAAACCCAAAAAAGTTGTCATATCTGATTGCAAAAAACCTGAAACATCTTTGAATGTGTAGCACACAACAGTGATAATGTTCTTTTTCAGCAGTTAATCAGCCATCAGCAAAGGTTTAACAGACTTTAGCTCAGGCACTACACAATCTTTCCCCTCACAGACAATTCACATTTACCCTTTTAATTTGGATCTGGGTTACAAATCAAGTAACTTTTCTTTTGAGACATTGTAGAAAAAAAAAATGTTGCTTCAGGTTCTTCCACAAGTAAGAAAACATTTGATAAATACAATTTTCATGTTTATACAAGCTTGCAGTCCCACCTGCACATCCTGTCAGGGAAATCAATCCATGATTCCCTGTCATGCTGCTTGTTTTACAGCACAGGCTCAGAGAAAAGGGCTTGTTAGAAACATTTTTAAAACATTTACTCACTGTTCTGACAGCCCTTAGGATCTCTTTTCCCTCTTCTGCTCAGTGCTTATCTCCCACTGTTCCTCACTGATGCTGTCTTCAGAGGCCAGCTGAAAGAAAAATGCACAGTGCCAACAATTTATATCCACCAGACTGGAAACCTGGCATGTCTGGAGCATTTTTATTGTTATTATCATTATTACAAATATGTTTTGGAATTTGTATTTTGGCATAATGGGAAGATTCACTCTAAAGAATGTGGCTTAGCTTTTTAAAAATGTGCTAAACCAGTCTGGATCATATCAAATGGAAGTATTTCAGAGATGACTGGGACCAAGATTCTTTCTTGATTTGATGTGGCAAAAAGAAAGTTCACAGACATAATCTCAAATATCACCTAGCAGCATCTTAAATACTTAAATACTGCTATTAAAACTACTGCTATTATTGTTGTGTTTAGGCTGCATTTAACCCTTCCCATGGCAAAGTGACAGAGGCTCTCAGGCTGTAATTTGCAACACTTTTAACTGATTTACCTTCAGCTCAGTCCTCAAAACTATGAAGAGGCTGTGAAGGAGCCAAGCACTGGGGCAGATATTTCACTTTATGAACACATTAAATCTCCAGTGGCATCACTTGGTTTTGGACTTGAACTGAAGTTGCTAAGGAGAATTAATCCCTGAAAAAGCAAAAGTAAAAGATATTTTAATTTTTTTTTCCTGGTTTTGTTTGTTTGATTTAATAAATTAGCTACGAGAAGCTCAGGCTGTGGCACCAAACAATTATCACTGTAAGAGCTGTGAAAGAATTTAGATTATCCCAGTTCATATTCACTTTCTCCATGAAATTTTAAATTTTATTTAGGAAATAAGGAGCCTGGTAGTTTAGAAAGGAGTTTTCTCAGGCTGTGCTTATGAGAGCCAAGCCCTGGCACTGCAGTCCCTGACAGTTCCTGAGGCTGCACAGAACCTTCTGCTCCCTTTGCTGCCCTTCCCCACCTGCCCTGGCCAGGCAGTCAGAGAGATCCCTGAATGTTCAGCCAGAAATCAGAGTTTCCAGCTCCCTGGTGCCCTGTGCAGAACCTTTCAGTGGCATTTTTCAAACCTGCTCCCAGCTGGAGGGCTGAGGAAGCCAGGGCAGGTCAGGCTGGCAGTGCCCAGGCTGTCCCCAGACTGGCAGTGCCGCCTCTCCCTAGAGCACAGCTCTGTGTTCTGCAAGGCTCCAAACTTTCCTCTCCAGCCTAAACCTCCAGCCCTGCACAGAAGCAAAATTAGCCTGAATGTCTTTAGTTATTAAAGGGTTTTATCTGTCCACTCTCTGACAATTTGTGCCTGTCTGGTGCATGAGAAAGGGCCCTTCTGGGGCAAAACCACGGATTGAATGTGTTTTAAAACTGAATTTAAAGCCCTGAATGTGGATGTTTCATAATCTAAGCTGACTATCCATAGAAAGAACAATTGTATGTTTTTAGTAATGACCTAATTCAACTAATTCAATAATGAACTAATTCAACCCCTTCCAAAACAATTCATGAACTCTTACTCATTATCAACTGACAGTGCTTGGGGACCTTCACTAATTACCACTATTCTTTGGTGCTGGATGTATTTATGTCATGGGTACAGGGTAAAGATGGATATGGAAAGAAAATATAACTGTTTCTTTTTGTTCCTACTCACAAACAGTGATGGGAAAACCTCCAAAAGCTTTCTTGCTGTTTTGTGGTTGTCAGGACACTTCATTTTCTCTCATTCCCAAGCTTCAGAAGCTTCCTCTTTGTGATTGCAAACAGATGATGGCAGAGGCAGCAATTAGACTAATCCAAGTAAATTCCAATCACTGGTAGCCTGCAGCAGCTTGCAGTGCTCACATCAAATGGAGGCCCACCCTTAGCACGAAGCTGTCAGCAGGAAAAGAGAAATTAAAATTGATTTTTAGAAGCAAATTTCTGTGACCTTCCTCATTGCACCCAGGAGTATCTATAACATCTGTCATTTATTATATATCATGGCTGGGGTTTTTAACCAACCACTGAGCTTGGGCATTCCAAATCCAATGTGCACCTTTGACTGTATCAGTGCCAAGTCTCAGGAGTTTTGACCATTTGGGAGTTCCACAAAAGGAGGAAGTGTCTGCACCACTCTGCACACACCAAGAAACATTAAAAAATGTACAATTTAGGAGCTTGTTAAAAACTACACCATTAAAGTTGGAGCTTTTAGTACAACCAGAATAGATTCTGCAGATTTATCCTCTCCTTGCCTACCTTTACAATCTTTCTTTGCAAAACAGAGGCGGCAGGTTCTCAAAGAGTTTAATTTTTTAAAATAATGACCCAAATAAAACCAGTGGTTAGTGATAGCAGCTACTCAGTGAGCTCAATGGGCATAAAATATGAGAGCAGTGAAAATATCAATAGGAGAGTATATTGATATTTTATATGAGATGAGTCACTCATCTCCATCTTTTCTCAGGAATCCCAGTTCAAACACAAGATCTCCCAGACTCTGGAGGTTTTCTTGCAATGGAGACTGTCTCCAAAAGCTGCCCACAGAATTCCCAGGATACCAGACTGTAAAGCAAAACACCCTCATTTCTCTTCTTTCCAATATTCTTCCATAATTCCGATGTTTTTCTCTGAAAAGCAAAACCAGGTCATAAACCCAGTTGAGCTTTAGACAAAAAGTTTCCAAAAGCAGCAAATATAATGCAAGGAAAGTCATTTTGTAACACAGAAAAATACAAGCACAGTTATACAAGTGTTCTTGGTCCAAGAACAATTGTAAGTGGGTTTTGTTTTGATTTGGAAAAAACTCCAATATCTCAGTGTAGTTGCAGCAGACCACACACTGGAAAAATTACGTGGTTTTCTGGTGGCTGTATAATAAGAAAGGATTTTTCTCTCTGAGACAGAAAAGGCCTATTCAAGGTTGGAAAGGGAGTGTAGCTCGGAAGAATGAAGAATCAGGAAGCTGAGGAGATAGGTCAGAATTGTGTGAGGATGATGTGGTCTCACTGTCTGAACAGCTGCCAGGGAATTAGGAAAGACAGCTTCTCCTTTTTCATCAAAACAGAAGGGCTAAAAGCAAAAATCCAATGAATTGGATTTAGGGTTTAGGGTATTTGCTCTTAGGGGTGGCTCCATCCCTGGTGTCTAGCTGGAGATAAGAGGTTTTGCAACACAAAGTGGCACAGATAGAAAATAAAGTGGGAGGATGAGCACAACAGGCTCTGTGCCAAAGGTTTTGTGATGTGCTCACACAGAATCCTACAGCAAGAGAAGCCATAAATATCTCCAGAATTTATGGATGAAGATCCACTCCAGGCTGGAAACAAGTGAACAGCACATAAAGCACTCACAGAGTGAGCCCCTGACTTCACACTCACAGAGTGAGCCCATTGCAGAAGCTGCTTTCCAGGTTATTTTATTGCATTTTACTTCATTGGGCAATTTTGGAGGGACTCCAATGAGTAGTTTTTTAAAAAACAGTCTTTTTACCAATAAAACACAATAAAAGATTTTATAGCCTTGATGTGTTTCTGGCACGATTTAAAAAACTGCTGCTAATAAAACTTTTCCAAGAGGAAAAAATGACCAAGCTGTCACAATGTAAATATGATCTTTTTAATTTTTAATTTTTTTTTTTTTTAATTTAGGGTTTTATGCGAGAAACTGGGAAACAACATCACAGGAAAAGATTATGTTAAGAGAAGAAAACATATGCAAGCACAACTTAGAGTGGAACAGTGACATGTTCCTGGCAACCCATGTTAAATGCAGTTGGAAAGGATTGTGTTTTCATGCACACCAAGGGCTGGCTCCTCCTCACCTCTGAGTCAGTGACAATTCACCAAGTGACTTCAGTGATGCCCTAAAGCAGCAGTCTGGCTTATAAATATGGCACCAGGCAGCTAGACAAGAGCTCTGAGCTCAGTCCTGGCCTGATCCAAGCTCCCTGTGTGAGATCCATGCAGCTTCTCACATGGAGAGAGGAGTGATCTGTCAGTCTGCTCCCCCTGCCAGCTCTCTGAACAGTCCCAGCCTCTCCTGGCATGCCACAGCCTTTGTTCTTGGGGTGTTTTTAGGTGCAATTATGGTTTAACAAGGAATGAGTAATGCCCACCCTTAATCATCCCAACTCTGGCATCGTTCAGCGCTGTGGTGACTCTGGTTCACTGCTCTACCTGGTTCTGCAGGAGGTAAAATGTGCCAAATGCCAAAAAAAGTGATACAAACGTGCCTTCAGCACCCTGCAGCAGGAGCTGTGTAAACAGCATTGCCCTTTGTGTGCATTACAGCTGCAAAACTGCTGGATTTTCAAGGATTATCACCTCTGTCCCTGAAGATGGTCCCTCCTGAGGAGCAGGAGGGCAGGCAAGTGTACAGAGAGACCTGCAGGGATGAGCAAGGAGCTCCTGCTGATATCCCTGCTCTCATTTAAGTGCACTTTTTGCTTCTGAGATCCCTGAAAGGTCTCCGAGTTCCCTCTTCTGAGAGGTTCTGTAAGAACTGCAATGTTGGTATTTATTTTATGCTACCAGGCAACATTCTCAATTATGAAATTGGCCACGTGAGGGCACCAGCACTGCTCAGGAAAGGAGAAAAAAAAAAAAGTTAAAAAAGACAAAACTGATTAGCCAAAGGAATAAATAGGAGTTTGTTTACAAACTGTACAGCTACAAAAGCACAAGAGAGCAGGTTCCAGGCAAGAGTCACCCACCCAGAGCATCCAGCAGCTCTGGGGGTGCACAGCAGGGAGGAGCAAATCCCCCACCATCAAAAGCCAAGGGAGCTGAGCTGCTCCTGCTGCCCCTGCCAGGCTCCCCTTGCCCAGAGATGCCTTTCCACAGAGTGGGTGTGGGAACAGTCCCCACACCTTTGGTGTATTCAGTGCCAGAGCCTCCCTCTGCCCCTGCTCAGGGCTCTGGCACAGGGGCAGCAGTGACCTCCAGGCTCTTCCCCCTCTCTCTCAGCACAGAAAGGTTTTCTCACCTGAGAGCAAGGTGAGCAGAGATGTCTGAAATCACATTTTCAGCTCAGCAGCAGTTACCTGGTTTTGTGCCTTTTCCATGGACATTATCTGTGGGAAGGACTGACTGTAACTCCAGAAGTAAAAGAAATGAGGAGTTGTAGCTTGAGCTGAACATCCAGATTGGTTGACTTGTTTTTTCCACAAAGACATCACCATAAGGAATTCCTTTAGAAAGAAAAGAAAAAGCATGTGATTTTCCAAGCTTGCATCTTAATTATCTGATTTTAAATGATGCTATGTGAAAACAAAGCCCTTAGCCTTACCAAATCTGTCACTGAGTTCTCCCTGCCAAACACCATCCAGGACACAGACATTTGCACCCAGAGAAAATCATAGAATTCAGAATTCCAGAATGCTTTGAGATGGAAAGGACATTAAAGATTACCTGATTCCATCCTCTGCCATGGGCAGGGACACTTCCACTACCCCAGGGTGCTCCAAGCCCCATCCAACCTGGCCTGGGACACTGCCAGGGATCCAGGGGCAGCCACAGCTGCTCTGGGAAACCTGTCCCCAGCCTCACAGGGAAGAATTTCTTCCATATATTTCACTAAATTTCCCCTTCCAGTTTGAACCCATGCTTGGCCCATCACTGCAATTCCTGATGAAAAATATCTACAAACCCCCTGTCCAAGAGCCAGTTCTGTATGGATGTATAGATGAGTGCAAAGCTAATTTTGCTTACAAAGGAAAATCCTCATTGCTAACAGATCCCTGTGGTTAAGCTAAAGCTCGTCCTGCAGCATTGACTGTGGATACAAAAGGATTGTTCTTTTTTGTTTTGACTGTAAGTGAGCAAAATGCTGTTTGCAACTAGATGTTTCTGCCGAGGTTTTGCGATAGCCTGGATTAATTCCATGCAATTATTCTGGGAAAGTAAATTTATTCTGAATGCCCTGGTAGGTTTGTGGCAGTTCAGAGGAATCTCCCAGATAGGACACATCTGTTGTGAAGAACACCAGGTAAGGCAGGAATGGGGGGAAATGAAAATAACTCCAGCTACAATCAGGGCAGAAGGGATCCCAGCTGCCAGACAACAAAGGGGTGAAAAAGGTTTTACAGGACCATCCTTACTGTCTGAACTTATTAAACCTTTTTGCACTATTTGAAAAGCAGTTTCTTCTGTTGTGTTTGTAGAGGTACATGCCAGAAAACCAGAGCAACGAAGAGTTCCAAAATGCACATATGAATTTGACAAGTGTTTTGACTGAATATTCCACAGCAGGCTGTGCATAAGATTGTTTTATTCAACACAGAGTGCTGAAAAATCCTAAAGTGTTTTATTGTGCTTGAGCAATTCTTGAGGTACTCAAATAATTTCTAATTCTACTACTAAGAATAATCAAGCCAAAAGTGAAAAATATATTGGTTTTTTTGGTTTTTTTTTTTTGATCTCTAACTCGAAATGAGCTCCTAGCTCCTAGCAGCACTCTGTAAAACCACAGAGCCCTGCTGCCCTGGGGCAGTGCCTCAGCTGCAGAAACATGCACAGACCCCATGGAACATTTCCTGCTCTCCTGGCTCCTTTTCCTGGGATTGTTGGTCGGTGCTAATGAGAAGATGAAGGGCAATGCTAAATTTAAATTTACTGACTACACCAGAGAGCTACTGGCAATGTCTAAGTTAGAATCACATGTATTTGCCACCTTTTATATTCAAAATAAAAGCAATTCTAGAGTATTTAGGGCTTGTAGTCTGCTACAAGCTTTTTTTAACCCTGTAATCTAAATGCTGCCATTTGGAATGCCAAGGTGGAGATATTTTTAACCCAGGACTAAAGCCTTTAATGCTGAAATAGTTACATTTTCCCAAGCCAGCTGTGCAGTTCCTGTGTTAATTAGGAGATATGGGATGGTCACTGATAAACAGAGGAACAAGAGGTCTCTGAGGTTGTACATTTATTACGTGTTCAGAAAAGGGAGTCAGTCCTTTGCCTTTTGGTTTTTGCCAAATTTGGGGTTTCATTTTGGTCAAGAGCCAACCTGAAAAGCAGCTCAGGTACTCCAATGAAAAACATGATTATTTTAAATATTTGCTCTGCTTTTCCTCATGGTCCAACCCCATCTTCAGGTTCACCAACAGATGCTCAGGAATTTAAAACACACTTTTGGGACAGTATCAATTTGGGAAAAACAGTGCTTTTCTAAAAAGCCCTTCTGAAACTCTATTTAACTCAGCTAAAATGTGTCTCTCTAATAGTTTAACTTGATGTCACAGTTTAAAATTGATGTTGGGACTGGATAAAAAGATTCATCAAGCTGCAATTAATTAAAACTGCAATAATTGCAAGTATTAGTTATTCTTTTCAACTTCCACAGGGCTTGTGGCCGTGACAGGTGGGAAGATGCTTCCAGCATAATCACTTCTTGTCATGTTTAGAGGGTTTTACTTACTGATATTTGTGGGACAGTTTGAAATTCAGAACAAAATAGGTACTAACAAAGAGACCTTTAGGATAAAGATAAGTAATGTTATAGAAAATATGTGGCTTCTAATAATTATAATTTTGCACCTCAGTCTTCCCTCATTTTCCCCACTCTGCCAGAAGTTTAGCTGCTCCTTCCATTCAGCTCAAGCTTTCAGCCTTCAATTATTGGTTTCAATTAGTTCCCATCCAGCAGAAAAAAAAATCAGCTTTTCCCTTTTGTCCCCCCGAGCCCATTTGTGGAGCAGCAGGACCTGAGAGAGCTTTTGTGTTTTCCCTGGCAGGGAGCAGCTGTTGGGATGAGGAGGGACATCCTGAGGTGCTGGGCTGTGCTCGTGGCAGTGACGGGACTGAGTGTGGCCGAGGACTTCCCGTGGACCAAGAACAACCCAGGCTCCTTCTACTATGGCACCTTCCCAGCTGGTACCTCCCAACCCCAGCTGGCTTGGGCATGGAATGTTCTAGATCTATTCCTGTGCTTGCACATGGAAGTGACCCAAAGGTTTTCCTTGTGCTACCAGGGAAATGGCAGGAACAGCAATGGAGGTGGCTGCAGAATGCAGGAACACTTTGGGGGCTGCTCCTGGGAATCCAGGGATCCACCCGAGCCTGCATTCCATAGATCCACTTGAACAGGAAATAAAGAGGAAAGGCTCACAGGTTAACAGTTCATCTCCACATCTCCCTGGTTAAAATGCAGTGTACAAGTCACACCTGAGAACTCTTCTCCTTTTTTATAAATTGCCCACAATTAATGAAATAAACTACAATACCCTTTGCTATGCAGCTGATTTAAGAAATCAGTGAAATAACTCTAATTATTGCTGGGTTTGTTGCAAGCTGTTCAGTATTATCCAATCCACTCTTCAGTATGGATTTATGAACCTTGTCCTTTCTTCAACGCATATTTAAACACATTTCATCCCAGCAAAATCAAAACTAGAAAGATACAGGCACTGATCTGTTTTCATGCTCAAGTTTTTAAGTCATTTATGAATATGGTATTTTGTGTAACAACAGAAAAATGATCCAGAATATTTCTGTATATTTTACATAACATCTGAACTTGTAGTTGCTAGAACTGCCAAGAAAACCAGCAGGGAGAAATGATGTGGAAACCTAATTTGGTTTTTACAGCAAGACATTTCTGCCATGCTATAAATGCCCTGCCTCATCACTGGAAAATACAGATTTTACAGGTTTAATAAATGAAAGGACTCAAGTCCTTTTCCAGTGCATCAGAACAGGACGCCTTCAGTAAATTACACATTTTCAGACCTATTTAGGCACAGATACATTTTGTAATGTAGAAAACCTTGGTCTCTCCAGCAGTGCTTACTTTGAGTTCCTTTCTCCTCTGAATATTTAGCACCGAGACCAATCAGCAGGAAAATGTTTCAATAACTCCTCTGGTTTTACCTTCAGGTTTCTTGTGGGGTGTTGGAAGTTCTGCCTACCAGACTGAAGGGGCCTGGGACAAGGATGGGAAAGGCCCGAGCATTTGGGATGCTTTCACTCACAGGAGAGGGAAAGTGGTCAGGAATGAGACGGGAGATTCTGCGTGTGATGGTTACTACAAAGTCAAGGTATTGTTTGAGAGGAATTAATTCCACCTCTGCAAATGTTCTGGGGCCATTCCTTCATCCTGGTTTCCCATTTTGAAATGGCAAGGAACAGATTTAGCTGCTCTAAAGGCTTATTTAACTTAGGAATCCAAGAGTTGATATTTTTAATCAGTACAGTAAAATTTTCTTTCCTTATAATCTCATAGAACCAATAATCCCACAGTGTATCCCAAACATATCTCTAGCTTTTTGAGATTTTTGTGTCCAAAAAATATTCTAGAGGTTGTAGGAAGTTCAAATGCTTAGTTAGAAATACAATAAACACATTTGAACTTTAAATAAAATTAACTTTGTGCGTGTGCCTGTATGAGGTTTCCTATGTATTTTTCAGAGGCTTTAAAATTCAGTCGGGTATTCTCCATTTTTTGAAAGGGTAACAAACAAATAATCAATGCAGCTCTGTTCAGAACATGTTTCCAAGCCTAATACCATCAAAACCAATTTTCAAATTACTGTGCTGGAGGAAAGACAGATACACAGCCAGAGGAATCCAAATGACTGTGAGAAGCCAGGGTTACATAATTGGAATTGCAACTAATTTAATAAAAGTTATATTCCACTGAGGTTTCTCCCCATACATGAAGTCCAAGGGAGAACCTGAGGGCTCAGCAAGAACTAAGAGAAAAGAAACGAATTATGTCTTATTCTCCAAAAAAAAAAAGAAAATGCAGGACAGGTTTCATTTGAGCTCTCAAACCAGCAGAAGTTTGAAAGAACAGCTTAGAAAGTGTTTTAGAGAAGCTGGGACTCTGAGCCTTACTGGGCTGTGGCACCAGAAGAGATTGACATAGTGACAACTTGGATTTGTATTTAGAAACACTTTCTAAAACTTGCTTGTACTTGTCCAGTTACTTGGTCCTCTTTATATCAGACCACTCTTTGCTTTCATCATCAGAATTCTCTTTGCATTGGCACAAACACCACCAATTTCTAATTTCACTGAACACTGAAGATGTACAATTTCTTAGCAAAAGAATATACATTCATAGGGATTTAGGGGGGTTTCTCATTCCAGTATAAGACAGTAAAGGCAAGTCCAAATAATTATGTTTTTGAGCCTGAGCTGAAATGTTTGAGGATCAAGATTTACAGGCTTCTATTATTTTTGAATACAAATTCTGACATAAATATAATTGTGTTGCAAAACCCCAGCTCATTTTTCTGTAATGCAAACTCAATCTTCACAGTTACACAAAACATTACAGGACTTTTTTGGACTGTCAAAAAAAAAAATTGGTTGAAGAGGAAAACTTCAAGTAGAATGAGTAGAACCTCAAAGATCAGAAAATACCAGATGGAATCCTCTTTTGTGCAAATCTTCCATAGATTTTCTGCACTCAGAATTATTTAAGACAGATGGGGAACTGAAGTTATTGTGCTTGGCTCAGGATGTGTTAATTGGATTTTCTTCTCACAGGATGACATTCAGTTACTGAAGGAGCTGAAGGTGAATCACTACCTCTTGTCTATCTCATGGCCAAGGATTATGCCCACAGGCATCAAAGGTAAGCACAATCTCACCATATTCTTCCCAATATTCTTATCTGTAAGGGATTTTATTCCTGAGTAACCCAGTTGTTCAACATTCCTGTCAAACAGATTTCTGTTTGTCTGCATTTAACCATTACAGAATTCCCAGCACTGTAATGGAAAATTCCTTGGTTAATATTTTTAGCTTTCTGTTTTTTCCAGTTATTTGGAAACCAATGCAGGTAATTCCTTGTGTGTGCTTTTCCTCAGCTGAGCAACTGAATGAGAAGGGAATACAGTTCTACAATGACACAATTAACAGTCTTCTGGAAAACAACATCACCCCTATTGTGAGCCTCTACCACTGGGATCTGCCACAGGTCAGACAAATATTCACTAATATTTAAATTAGTAAAATTTAATTCACCTCAAATAAAGCCTTCTGATAGAAGGGATTTCCTAAGGTTAAGAACTAAGAGTACTTAATAAAATTAGAGTTGTCTGCATGATTTTAAGGACTTGTAAATATTGCCTATTCATTTGCATTTATGTGCATTGAAGTCTTGAAAAATCTCCGAGCTAGAACTAAAATGAAATAGAAATAAAAGTCTTTTTTAAGCAGCAGATGACCTTCAAGTACAATCAGTGACTCTTGAAATTCTGATTTCCAAAGGTTCTCCAAGAAAAGTATGGTGGCTGGCAGAATATAAGCATGATTAATTATTTTAATGATTATGCAAATCTGTGTTTTGAGAAGTTTGGCGATCGTGTGAAACACTGGATTACTTTCAGCAATCCTTGGGTAAGTCATCAATGCTTTCCTTCCAAACACTCCCATTGCATGGTTCTGTTCCAAAATTCTGTGGAAGAGACACTAGAGGAGAGTAGGTGAAAAAAAATGGAGAGGGAAAGAGAAGAGGAAAGATTTAAACCATTAATCTTCATGGCCAAAAATCTCAGCAGGCAGATTTTGCACAAGGGTAGTTTTAAAACATGAAATTCCAGGAAAATTTTGAAAAATTCCTCAGCTGGAGAGACACCAGGAATTGGAAAGGCAGCTGTTATTTACCCTTCCCCATTCCTCAGCTAACCCTCCTCACCAACACCCTGCTCCCAAAAAGCCAGAGCTTGGTAGCAAGCTGGCAGGAAATGGGAGTCAAGGAAGGGAAAAGGAGATTGGAGAGGGACAGCCCAGGCAGGAGAGAACAGGATCAGAGGATGGAGCACATCCCCTGGCTCTGGAGGCCAGAGAAGAACTGACTCTGTGTTTGCAGGCAGTGGCTGAAAAGGGCTATGAAACAGGAGAACACGCGCCAGGACTGAAGCTCGGCGGCTGCGGTGCCTACAAGGCTGCTCATCACATCATCAAAGTAAAAAACCTCCTGAAATTGTGCTTGAAATTATGTGTCAGCTAAGGATTTTTATCAGATTTCACTCATTAAACAGAAATATAGTTTCACAGCCATGTAATTTCCACGCAGAACACTGAAATTATCATCTGGCCTTAAACCTCCAAGGCACTACGAATGTTTGGTGCTTGATTTAATACTTGCAACAATTTGAATTTCCTTATATTATAAATATCCCACAGTTTGTTTCAAGCTGGTTGAAAAAAAAACCCCAAACATCCAGGTTAATCTAGAAACAAGTAGTAACATCCTGGTCTGTTGAAATGAACCTGAATGTTGCAAGTGACTTCACAAAGTCTGTGGTAAAATTTCACTTTTATCTGCCTGAATTAGGGCAAGACATCCAAAGAGCAGAGCCATGGGACAGAACCCCGGCCTGAGGGCTGTGTGTCAGCTCCCTGTGGATGTCCTGGAATTTAGGGAAGGAATCCTGCATAAAGGCTTTTGTGATGTCGTACATGAAATGAAAGTTTCTGTAATAAACAGAGAAGAAATTCTGTGATATTTTCAGACAGACGTCAGTGCAAAAAGTGCTCACCAGATTTCCATGGCATAAGAGATGAAAATGTGTATGATTTATTCTATTTTTACAGACTCATGCCAAGGTTTGGCACTCTTACAACAACACCTGGCGCAGGGAGCAGAGAGGTAATCAGGATTCATTCTGTGATTGTGCTGCTGTTTCTATTAAGGGCTTCAAGAACTGCAGAACTGTCCCTTTGTTTTAAGGGATGGTTGGAATTTCCCTAACGAGTGGCTGGGGGGAACCTGTCGATCCACACAGCCAAACAGACAGAGATGCTGCTGAAAGGTACATCCAGTTCCACCTGGGATGGTTTGCAAACCCCATTTACAGAGGGGACTACCCAGAAGTTATGAAGAATTATGTAGGTAAGTCCCAGCAACTATGGCATGAATAGATAGTGGAAGGTGTCCCTGCCCACGGCAGGGGGTGAGGTGATGATTTTAAAGATCCCTTCCAACCCAAACTGTGGCTGTTCTTCCAGTCCCATGTCTCTCCCCTGTCAGGGGAAGCCTTTCCATGAGTCCTTGTTAAGTAAAAAGGCAAACTGGACTCTTGGTTGTTCTCATTCTCCACGTTGTTTATCATTTTCTGAGCAGCAGTTTCTGCACACCAGGCTTTACACCAGCTTGGCGTGAGGGAGAAAAGGCACCAGAAAGCCCCAAACACACAGAATCAAGGTTCTCTTCAAGATAATTCACCCAATTATCACCAAGAATGGATATTATTTCTACTTTTCTACCAATAAATAACTAAATTTCTATTCACGTGACACTGTGGCAAATTGTGCCCAATGGTCCCGTGTCCCCAACACGGCAGAATATGGAGGAGATGGAGGAGAAAGAAGCCTGAAAACCACCAGGATCCTCCAGCTTATCTTCAGCTCCTTACCATGCTAACAAACCCAAAAATCTCAATTTCTCCCTCTGTGATAAAGTCCATATTCTGCTACTCTCTAATTGACATTCATGAAAGTTCTGTTCCATCCCAGAGCCTGAGAAGCCCTTTCCATGGATGAAGGTTAAAAGGAAGATTTGTCAGAGCAAAGGTTTGGATCCTTCAAAACACACAGAGAAATATTCTCTGCATTCTGGGTTCTAACACCAAACCCTCCAGGATTTTATGATTCTGTGATTTGTTGCTGCTGAGATAAATTTCTATGCTCCTCAGAAGTTGTTTCCTGTCATTATTTTGCTAGGTAGGAAGAGTGCCCAGCAGGGCCTGGGGACATCAAGATTACCAACTTTCTCAGTGCAAGAGAAAACCTATATTAAAGGCACCTCGGATTTCCTGGGAATTGGGCATTTCACCACTCGTTATGTTCTGCAGAGAAACTTTCCCTTCCTCCAAGTGTCCAGTTACCACACTGACCATGACCTGGCTGAACTGGTGGACCCCAACTGGCCAGCTCCAGGCCCTAAGTGGCTCTATTCTGTGCCCTGGGGGTTCAGAAGGTTACTCAACTTCATTAAGGTGAGTAGAGCAGATCTTTAATCAGAAAAGAAGCAAACAAAATGTCTGGTTTAAATTTAGATTTTCAACAGTTCCAGGTATTGATCTTGTCAGAGTGGGAATTTTCTTTGTCAAAAAAAAAATCCCCTTAATTTCAGCTCAGAAAACTACAGAAATCAGTCATTTTAAAATAAACCCCATAGTTAACTTCAATTCCTACTACACTTTTGTCTTACTTAGGTAAGCAAATGTAGAAAATTGCTAATTTAATGCATTTTGCTAATTCACATATTCTGTCAAAATAAAATGATTTGATGTGAAGCAATTTAAACGTTTCTGTTTGCAGACCCAGTATGGGAACCCCCTGATTTATGTGACAGAGAATGGAGTGTCTGAAACAGTGCAGTGCCCTCAGCTGTGTGATGAGTGGAGGATCCAGTACCTGAAAGGATACATCAACGAGATACTCAAAGGTCACTTAAAAACAACTTCATAGGATTTGACTTTTGGAGTGTTTTCACCTTCTGCTTATTTTTTTACTTTGTCATTTCCATTCACATAGAGAAATAAC
The DNA here is from genome assembly GCA_018697195.1 of Certhia americana. Lineage (NCBI taxonomy): Eukaryota > Metazoa > Chordata > Aves > Passeriformes > Certhiidae > Certhia > Certhia americana. The sequence goes on from CM031866.1 coordinate 728,700, forward strand.
TATTCACAAGTCAGAATGGACAGCAAATCACACTCTGAAATTTTCACCAAAATGTCAACCTAAGCAAACATATTAATACTAATAAGTACAATAACCTACCTGAGATTTAATACTGCAATAAATCATCAGTTTCCACTCTCAGAAAGGAGAGACACCTATGCCCACAGAGCTCTATTACATTTTAGCTAAAGACAACAATTTCAAAGAATCTAAATTAATTTGTACTTCATTTTTCTGTCCTCTTCCCCCATCTCTTCCAGCTCTAAACCAAAACATTTAGAGAACCATATTTTCAGGAGAAACCCCACATTTATCAGTGATTTGTGTTCTGTTTCCAGCTCTAAATGATGGTGTAAATGTCAAAGGTTACACTGCCTGGTCACTGCTGGATAAATTTGAATGGAACAAAGGCTTCTCTGAAAGATTTGGGCTTTACCACATTGACTTCAAAAACAAGAACAAACCACGGTACCCAAAGGCTTCTGTTGACTACTATAAAAAGATTATCAGTGCAAATGGATTCCCAAACCCAAGAGAGGTGATGTCAGCTGCTAATTTTGATCTTTTTTTTTTTTCCTTTTTCTTTGATTTATGTACAAATAATCACATTGAATTTCAGGAAACAACTTGTATGAATATGGTACAGAAGGGACACTTTGGTTCTGTAAATTAGGGATCTGTTCAATACAGAGATATTCAGACACTCCAAGTGGGAACAGCCTCAATTACTGTTTCTAAAGCATCCCACAAACTCCAACTGGACTTACTGATGCAGTCAAAAATTCTCCATCAGAAGTTATTCAGCAGTGCTGTCAGATCTCTAGGCAGCAAACTCCACATACATACTGGAATGTGCTGCTAAAAATTTCATTAATCCATTAACTTGGAGAAATGAACTGCAATAAAACCCACAAAGAAACTTTCAGAAAATCATGTCTTGGCAGAATAAAGTAGTTTCAAGTTAATTGTAGGGACAAGGGTTGAGGGGCAGGGAGGGGGGCTGTGGGAGTGAGGAGGAAGCTGCAGTCTCACAGAACTGTCACCCTTTCCCAGGTGGAAAACTGGCATCGGAAGGCCATGGACACCTGCTCTGCCACACACCAACACCTTGCTGCAGGTAATGATGGCTCTGGTTTGTCCTAGAAAAGCAGATTTTATAAAGTTCACCTATTAAATTGCTCTCTGAATACTGCTAAAAGGTATTTTCTCCCTAAAAGCACTACAAGCCTCTAAAGACAAAATGTCCTTATTTACTGTTTCCAGCTAAAACCACTGTAGCTAAATGGATCAGCTGTGGATGTTACTGAAATACAGGAACTGGAAGAGCTACCACCTAAAATTGAGGTTGGGGATGACAGCATTCTCCTTAAAATAAAACTGAATGCTTTTTCAAACATAAGCCAAACCCAGACAAATCAAGACAACATTATAGATTAAAAAATCTCTAAATGTTTGACTTTTGCATAAAGTAGAACTATGAAAATAAATAAAAGGGCTAAGGACTGACCTAAGATTAAGTTTGGCATCTGATGGTATCAGATTTGGTATCTGATGCTCTTGGTAACAAAGAAACTCCAACACAACTGATCCAGAACACCTAAAAAACTTCCTGATGTAATTCAGGACCTTTCAGAATTCCTGAAGTAGGATTTTTTTTAAGAAAGATCAAATAACTACTATAGATTCTTACAAGAGGATGAGCTAAAATAAATTCCATATGGTAGGAAACATCCCAGCAGTCAGCCTAAGGCAATCCTGCTCAGCCTCCACTTCCAAATCATGTTCAGTGTGAATGAACTGGGTTTACTGAACTCTTCTATGTGGAATAAAGTTCTACAAAATAAAACTTTTTAAAGTTTTTTAACATTTAACTTTTCAAACAGATGCAGAACAATCATTAAAAAGCCAAGGCTTCCCAAGGATTTCTCTTTGACAATTTTCTTTCACCTTGGGGTGAGGGGAATAAAATCAGAGGGCCAGTAAAATATTGCTAATGCACTGCAGCTAATTCATAGCAAGGACAATTTTTGCAGCCCTTTGAGCACTGACACATCTTCAGAAATTTAACTTGAAAAGAAAAAGAGAGAGAAAACTATCATGGATTTGCCCCAGCTTTGGCAGACTTAGGAAATTCTGTTTGCTTTGTTTGCTGTTTATGCCAATGTCAACAGTTTTACGTTAAAAAAAAATTAAAATCTTTCTTTAACTCTGAGTTAGGTGTTATTGTACTCTAGAGGATTAAATCTCTTACATATTCTTCATTTCTCAAATTTTAGATTCCCTGATTACTCACATGGAAATGGTGACAGAGATTGTTCTTCCTACAGTTTTCACACTCTGCATTCTCATCAGTATTATCCTCCTCATATTCTACTTTCGAAACCACAGCTAAAATTGATTTGTGCACACGTCTTCATTTGCCAAAAGGACTAAGCTGCAACTGTTTTATTTGAGTGGTTACAATTTACCACAAATGCCTCTTTTTATACCCCTGTAATGAAATATTATTTACCAATCCACCTACAGCTTTTAATAGTTTTTCTATTCAATTCCCAAAACATCTGGGTTTTACCAAAATACATTTTCTTTCCACTGTTTCTAAAGTAGTAGATTTTACAATCCTTGTTATTTTGGAAACTATTACACATTTTGTCCACCAAAAAAATAATTAAGAGTAAAGTGACTCAAATTTCGCCAGTACAAATTTCAAGTGATTAAAAGATGCTTGCAAATTCTGATTTAAGTCTGTTCATCAACAGCATTTTGATTACCATGTAATTGTAATTTGAAGAAAAACAGACACATGATTTTAAAACATAAAAGGACTTAAATATTCCAAGAGCACTGCTTAAATATGAACTTATTCATATTTAAAGTCTAAAAGTTAGGATAATATATGCCTTGCTATTTAGGTGTGGAGAAGAATTGTTTGAAGTGAGTAATCCAAGGTGACAACTTCTGAATCAGATTTAAACCATAACTCTGCAGTTTGGTTTACAGGAACTGGACTTACCTTATACAACTTTATAATATATTACACACAAAAATGTGGATTTTAAGTAATCCAAGCACTTCCAAAATTAATATTCCACTTAAAATTCCCTTCTACTGCAGGTAGAAACAAGTCCTGTAAAAATTTGGTTCCACAATTCAGCTGGCTGTACTTGAAATACAACTTTCTGTGCTTGAAACCAGAAGTGAAAAATTTATAATAATCATCTATAATTTATAGTTTTCAAAAGCATGAATATTGGGGGTTTTCCTTATTCTTATTTACCCATAGTTAAGTTTTTAATGCAAAATATTTCTGTCTCAGATTATTTAGTCAGCGTGTACAAAACTGTGGAATTGTTTAAATTAGACACCAAAGTGTTACCTCACTGATTAATCAATGTAACACGGGCAACTGCCAACATATTTAAATGATTATGTCCAGCCAATTATACAGATTTTGGTTTTCAAAAAATTATGCAAAACATGCAAGACAACACTTAAAAAAACTCATTTCACATTGAAGGGAAAAAATAATTTGAAGAGGAGAGAGAAGTATTTCCAAGAACACTCCAAAATATAAACACAGGGTCAAAGGAACCCAAATTAGCTGAAGATCCCAAGGCCCTGGATGAGGAGCTTTCCAAATCCTTCAGGATGATGAAGCATCACTTGATCCAGGAGAACATGACAATATTGCTTGGTTTGTTGGTTAAGATAATTCACACTTTGAACAGTGTCAGATTGCATTTTTAATGATCAAAAAATAAAACATGAAACCCCAATGTGCACAACTTTGTGGAATGCCTGTAAATATATGAAAAACATCCAACATATTTACAAGATATTTATATTGTGCAGTCAGAATTGCACAGCATTTTTAACAAACAAGGTGCCTACAGGTGAATTGTGACTGTGGAGGTCCCACTTAAGTATAATAAAGCAAATAAATCAATGAAGATGAACTGTTTGAAGCCCAGAGTGTTTCTAAAAGTTCTGTTGGGACAGAAAACACTGAATTTTCCCCATTTCTGTACCTTTTCAGTCCTGCCTGCTTAGTAACATCAGCTTAAGTGAACTGCACCTGACTGCACTGAGTCATGGTAATAAAATACAGCCTTTCTTCACTGCTTCCATTTACTGTGGTGTCAGAAAAGCAACCTGTAAGGACAAAAGGAAAAGCTGGGATTAGCCACTCTTGTTAGAAGGTAGAGATTAGTTCATGGAGTAGCTTCCAGAACTGTTTTCAAAGTGCAGTTTTACTGAAGCACTTCATGACAAAAATCAATAATGACAGGAAAGATTTATCAAATCCTCACATCAGACCTCATCCCAAAAATGCAAATCATTTCTGTATCAGTCTCTCTGCTTAATTCTTCCCCATTCTGATGTTTTTCCATTTGTTCTACATTTGTTTGCAGCAAGGTAGATCATCTCCCCTTTGCACCTTCTGACTTGAGATCAGCATTAACAACTGGGAAATTTCTCTTCAAAACTCTTCTTCTTCTTAATTCATTGGCAAACATTTTAGAAATAAGGTGCAAGATTTTTGGGGTATCAGTCATCTCATATTTGGAACTATTCTGTCATTTTAACTTTAAAAAAATAACTCAGCCAAGGTGAGAAGGCAAAAAGTCACCACCTGCTGAATATCCTTAATTCTGTAAATACCACCTCACTCTTTTAGTAGAAGGCAAAATATCATTTTGCTTTTGCTGAAAAGTAAATATAAAGCTCAGACCCTCTGAACTCAGGATAAAAACTGAATTTGTTTGAAGTTTGTGCTTTGATTATTTCATTTCACCACCACCATTCCCCACACCTGAACTGTCTGATGTCCCATGTTCAATTGGAGCATTGGTACTGACTTGCCACGTTGTTTTAACCTCCTTCTGTCCATGCCCACTACTTATCTCCACCTTCCAGACTTCAGGGTTATCACTGAGAGAATAATCAAAAACATCAAAATTGAGTCAGGTGTCCAATCACATCTGAATCTTATGCTGCAAACACTGAAGTTTCTCTTACTTCTGGTAGAATTTCTTCACAAGAACTGGTCTGATGGGCAGCTGAAACACATGTTTCTCATTCAGAGGGTTTTCCTTGTAATATTTCATGCAAATCCTACAAGAGACATCAGGTTACTTTAAAGAAATGCTTGTACAAAAAAGCATAAACCTTGCAAAATTAACTCTACTCTCACGTTTTATTATTTCCTTTAGTTTTCAGTTTTAGTCACAAAGCAAAATTTGGCAGGAAGATCCAACTGTTCCTTCTGCAGTCTCACTATTACCAAGATTAAGGTGCTTCTTTAAAACTGTCAAACAAACTCTATTTGTGATTGCCATTTCAAGAGAAAGGTAAAAATGAAATAATTACTGTGTCAAAGGGAAGAGGTTCTCATGTCTGAACTGCAGTAAGCCTGTACAACTGACCATTATTTCCAGCATGTGGTGAAGCTTTTGAACACGGTGGACTTGTTCCTGGAGATCCACTGATGTGGAAATGAAGTAATCCTGGAAGAGCAAAGAGTTTCTGCTCTTACCTGAGCACTCCATTGCTACAGACACACAACACACCCTCAGTAAATAAAATCAGCTTCCTGCTTCTTTGGAGAAGCCAAGATTTTTAGAGTGGCGCTGCAGACTCAGAACAAAGTCCCATCAAAGTGTGACAAAGGTTCACTGTCTTGACAATGACCCAGACCAGATATCAAGGGAATAATCCAGGAATAAGGAAACAGAACAATGATATTTCTGCAGTGTGTTGTTCCAGCCTCATGATCTGCAGCTCAGTTTCTTAGCTTATATGATTTGCATCCCACCATCAGAGATAAGCATGTTGTGCTTTATAAAATAAAAATAAAGCATCTCACCAAGTAGGTTACTGTTGCAAGTTCCTGGCCTGTAAAAGGAACAGCAAGAAAAAAAAAATTAGAATTTAATACATGGTATCAGATGAAATCAAACAGGAAATTCTACTAAAGTACAAAGTCAGCAGGAGTGTGATGTTATTTATTGACATGATCATTCATTCCAAACAAGACCTCTCCAAAGTGATAAGGTCAAGGAATGGTTTTATTTATTACCAAGGTTGCACAATGAAGAAACCCACCACACACTCGGAGACAACCACCCTCCTCAGGACATACACGTTTACAAAGTTTACAAGTGAAAATAAAAAAGCAAATAAACAAAGAATGAGAACAGGATGACAGATGCCAAAAAGAAATGAAGGGGTAACAACAATGGTAAAACACAAAGTTACGCTTCTTTTGAAAAAAATAAGTTTTTTAAATTTTGAAATTTAAAAGCTGAAGGAAGCTGGAAAGTGCACTTCAGTAGATGGGAAGGAAGAGAGATGAAGGTTACCCAAAATTTCATTATTTCCTGCATGGAACACCTTTTCTCTTGAACTCTTAATGCTGTCACCCAGTGTCAGGCTCACCTATGAAAAAACTGACATAATCCTTCTTCATCTTCTCCAAGCCAATCTCCAGGAGCATCTGAATGGGAGTGATGTCACTGAGGGAAACATCCTCCATCTTTCCATGGTAGGACTGTTGGATCAACTGACTTAAGAAACTGCTACTCCCTTGATGAATCTAAAATTAAACAGGTCTTTTTGTGATGTAACTGTGCATGAAACATCATTAATGATGTTCAGAAGTTCAATACCAGGGAAACAGACAATTTAAAAACAACACAAAAGAGGGGCAGTGAAGGGACAAGAACTGTATTTTACTTTGGAACTATCCCAAATTTTAACACCTACTGTGAAATAAATATACATACCCATGGTTGTATCTCACCACGTTGCAGGGATTTTATGACCAGTGTGAAACAGTCTATTAACTCCTGGTAGGAACTGACACCTGGAAAGAAAAATAAAGTATTTGAATTATCAATCCTGTCTCTTTCTCTGGCTGCTATGTCAATGACAACAGGGTAACATACCCTTGCATGAACAAACCCCCTCAATTAAAGAATGAGAGCTGAAATTACAGACTGCACAGCTTTTTGGCAGCATTGTCACATGATGACCTTATAAAAGGTTACTCTAAAAAAACCATGATCAATAGAGACCACTGAACTCTATATACACTGAAAATTGTCCTTCAGATCTAGAAAAAAAGGAATTATAAAGTTTTCAGTTTTAGAGCAGATGGGGTTTCGCTTTAGAGCAACTACCAATGGTTTAGTACCTTGTGCAGTCAAATAAAATGAAATTATCTCCTGCTACATGCTGGTCTGCCATTGGAAATTTGTAAGAAAATACATCATCCTACATCCCTAAAATGGGCTCTTCGTGGAAAAGACTCTTGATACCAATTTTCTGAAGAGCTGCTGAGTCCTTAAAACTCAGAAATTCCCTGAAAAAGCAATGCTGTGTAGCAGATAGAGAAGAAAATGAAAAGAAATCAAATGGGACACAATATACTTACTTTTCATTTTGCACCATAATTGCTCAGTAAAATCCAGGTCTCCTCGCTCACCAAAGATTGATTTTATGCAACTGTCCACAGCAGCTGTGTCACATTTGATTTTCTGGAAGAATTTATTGATCTTGAATGAAAAATGGTGCCTGAGAGTCAAAAACTTTCCACATCTGTATTTCTCCTGCTGCATCACTGATTTCCCCCCTTTTTCAGGGAAACTACCACACAGCAATTTGGAAGTATATTTTTATTTAAAAGTGAGTCTGATTCTTTACAGAATTATCACACTGGATAACTGCTAGCCTTGGACCAGGAAACAAAAGCCACTGTCAGAGAGACTTTAGATCTCAGCCAGGTATTGTCTGTGTACCCAGCAGTGCCCTGGGAGGCCAAAATCCAGACAGACAAATCCTCAGAACAGAGAACTACTTCCCCATAATCCTGATACAGAATAGTTCTGTTGACACAGAAATCAATATATTCTTAGGTTATCAACAAAATGCTACTTCTCTCTTAACAGAAAATAGATCTAAACATTTCCTTGCAGGCTGAGAGGGAAAAATCTCAATATACACAAACACCTTTTATAATTTGAATTTGCCAATTGCTTCACAATATCATACATCTCTAGATAAGTAAGACACATATTCAACTGATACTATTAAATTGGCCCCAAATCACTAAATTAGGCAAGAAAAGCAAATTAATGCTAGAATGCAATGGCACAGAGGTCAAGATTCCTGGAAGAAATCAGACTTTCTCCCATTATTTTTACACAGCAGAGACAGAAAGGAAGAGATCCATATTCTTTTACATCACTAATTACACATATAAACAATATACAAGATTTAGTCAAAATCTGAAATAAGTGCAGTTAAAAGGGACACAGAATGACAAAGCAGCTCTCAGGAAATTGCACACACCTCTGTTTCATTCTTGTTTCCAAATATATAATCTCCATCCAGCTTCTTCTTTAAATCTAGTAGAGTTAAAAAAATAAAGTTCCACCACTATGAAAAGGGTCATCAAACCAATCATTAATCCCCAGGTACATCATAACTAACAAATACACTGAATAATAGAATTTATTAATTAAAAATGGTTTTATTGGGTAAGGATATAGTCTGAAAGACTTGAAAAATGGTTTTTATTATTATTATTATTTTGATCTATGATATTAGGACAAGGATAAATGACAAGTATGTATAAACTTAAGTACTCTGTGCAGAGGATACAGCAGAGAAATGAACATTTCCAGTTCTAATGATTTAAAAGTTGTATGTGGAATTCCCTTTTATTCCTGCAAAGTGCCACACCCCTCCCTCCACATGGAACAAGCAGCAATTACCAGTCAGAAATTCCTGGACCAGTTTAAAAGCTGATTCAGACTCTGATGGCTCAGGCCACTCAGTCACACCACTCTTCAGACCTTCAGCCAAAGCCTAGAAGCAGCAGGAAAATCACAACAGAAATCAGTTCTTCCTGGGAGTCCTCCATGTGTCATCTTTGACAGGTAACTTCACCAAGAATCACAAATCTCTGCACAGTTAACCAGGAGTTACAAATTTTCAAAATTTCCTGCATGATTTGTCCTCTTTGTATTCAAGATTTCTAAAACTGAACTCAAAGTTTCACTTCAAATAAATATTTGAAGTATCTTAGAAACATCTGATGAAGTTTTCAATAAAGTAAATTATACTTTACTTCAATAAAGTAAATTAGCACTTAAAATCCCCTTTCCATGCAAATGTGAAACTGGAATTTCTCCCCTGCACTCACCAAGAGGAACTGCAGTTCTCGGTACAGTGGGAACACAGGACTTCTGGGGTCCCCTGACTCCAGGGCAATATTCTGAAAGTTCCACAACTTTATCTCAGTTTCAAACTTTAGAAATCAAGTGTCCTAAAATTTTCATCAGGGAGAAGCACGTCTTATAAGCACAACTTATCATTCAGCTTATGAGCAGGTTACATTGCTTTAACTTTTATCCTTTGTACTGCTTGTGATGTGAATTGTTTCAAGAGCTTGGGTTTATTTGCTTTTTCCATCCTGACTTACCAGGGTAGCAACAGAGATCAGTGGGGGAGTCTCCAGAATCTTTTCCACACCATTCCATGTGATATCCACATAGATTTTGCTTGCAGATTCTGCAATGGTGTCCTCTATTGCAGTAGTTGCAATCAGCTCATACTGAGCAAATCCTTTTGTTGTCACCTAAAATGGACAGATTTCAAAAATAAAAACAACAAAACTACCACAGGCAAAGTAATTTTAAAAGCATTTCACAAACACACAAAAAAGATTTAATACCAGACAAATGCATTATGAACATGACCTGGAACCAGATTATTATAATATAAAATCATACTAAGGTGAGTTTCCATAGAGAATCCAAAAAGCTTCCCCAAAGCACCATCATAAATCCCAAAAAGGACTTTTTAAACTTCAATTAAAGCCATGACAGAGAGTAAAAACCTACAAGAGATGAATGATGTCTTATTTTATGTTCCATTTTGAGCTCTTCCAGGTTTGCAAAATGGGTTTTATCAGCTGTAGGACCTAGGAAAGGAAAAAACCAAGAATCAAAAAACCCCATTTGACACAATTCAAATTTGGCACTTCAAATTCCTTCCCAAAAGCTCCATTTGGTGAAGCATGACTCTCCTTTAGAAAGTTGGAATTCTCCTTGCTTTTCTCTTATTAATTGTAAGAGCTGATATGAACACACATAAATGTTTAGAACGAGTCAGAGGTTGTGTAAGATGTTGAATGGCAGCAGTTTAAATTTCCTGTTCTTGCACCCCAGTTGAGGTAGGCTGTGCAGCTACAGGTGCACCAAATAGATTAAAAAGCCATTTCCCCCACACAGCATTGGTTAAAAACATCTTCTCTCTTATTTTAATCCCTTCTTATTCATTAAAACCAGGAATACAGAACATTTCCAAGCCAGTATCACACAAAGAGCAAAGACAGCATTGTGATATCAGCATTCCCACATTTTTTTAGCCTGCCTCATTTAATTTTCTGTGCACCTTACCATCACATGAAACCATGTAAATATTGAGCCCTGTGACTTTGTTTGCAGCCTTGAGAGGTTCAGCTCCAATCCAGCAGGTGTGCTGAGGATCAGAACCATCACACCTGGCCCAGAGGGGAGGAAGCACAAGCAGGTCACTTATCCCTGGGTAGGTCATGTTTGGGTTTTGCACCATTGTGTATAAGGAAATCAGCTGCCTAGAAACAGGAACAGGGAGAAAATAAGATGCCAGTAAATAACACAATATAGTAATGTAGACTGAAGATTCTAAAATTATAATGGAATATTACAGTTTAAGCTAATTAAAAGAATACATTAGTTAGGTAAACCACATTTTGGTACCATGCATTGGTATTTTAATAACAACAAAGACACAAATCAGATTTTTAGGGCTTTTTTTAACAGGAGCTTTACCAAAAAAAAATAAGCACTGAAGTCTTAGTGAGCTTTTTTTGCTCATCTACACCCAGTGAACCCCATTAACCCAACAGCTCTGCTCACAAGTGCTTTTCCAACACTGGATTTTAGCTACCTTTTTGATCACTTTTAGCCATTAAAAGTAGGGAGGCCCTTTTGCAGGATGGAAAATAGTTACAACTCCTCATAAACTAATGGGTAATTTCATAATACAGGTTCTGAATATTAGAAAAAGACAACATTACAAAAGAAAGCCCCCTCAAAAGGGAGGGAAAGCTTTCACACTTACTTTGCTCTTCCAACAGAAAGAGCCAGGGCTCCAGGATTCTCCTTTGGCAAAACCTCAGAGGCAGAAAAATCTGTTTTTGATTCCTCCATGGAGTCGCTTTCTTCGTTGTGTGTCTTTAAGAGAAATGTGCATGTAAGTCCAAAACTGAAAAATGTGTGAAAAAAATCTGATGGGAATTCAAAAACCTGGCTTACATTGAACAACTACCATGCACACTTACAGCTTTCTGCAAAATATACACTGCACTGCTTCCATTCCAAAATTTTTCAACAGGACTTTTGTAACTGCCACCAACAAATAAAATCACTACATCAGTCTGAAAAAAAAAAAAAAAAAAAAACCAACAAATAAAAAACTTTTTAATGCGCTGTATAGAGACACTGCATTGCATTATTTTTTAATATCAGAAACTGCAAAATTAAATAATTCCACAGATTGTTTTCCAATCCTGTTGCATCCATTTGTGAATCGCTTGCAGCCTTCCTGCAGTACCTGAAGGGAGCCCACCACGAAAGATAAAGAGAGCAACCTTTTAAGAGGATGGAGTGACAGGATAGGGTGGAACTGCTTCACATTGAGAGGAGGCTTAGAATGGAAATTAGGAAAAAATCCTTCCTGTGAGGGTGGGCCCTGGCACAGATTTCCCAGAGAAGCCGTGGCTGCCCCTGGATCCCTGGAAGTGTCCTGGGCTGGGTTGGACAGGGCTTGGAGCACCCTGGGACAGTGGGAGGTGTTCCTGCCATGGCAAGGGGTGGAATGGGATGATCTTCAAGTTCCCTTCCAGCCTAAACCAATTTATGATTTTACCTCATAGAGATAGGGATGTTCGGGGATACTGTCCTTTCCTTCTTCACGTATCCTGAAAAAAAAAAAGAAAACCATAAGATACACGACCTTTCCCCTCAGCATTCCTCATTAGATAGCAACATTACCCACATACATTGCACACTACAAGGCTACAACCGGAGCCTCATCAGCCTCCCCACAAGCGGAGCCCAGACCTCCCTCAGCAGAGCAGCGGAGATCCACAGGCAGTGACCCCAATCCTCACGGGAGAAGGAGCCCGGACAGCACCGGGAACAGCCCCGATCCTCACGGGAGAAGGAGCCCAGACAGCCCCGATCCTCACAGGAGAAGGAGCCCGGACAGCCCCGGGAACAGCCCCGATCCTCACAGGAGAAGGAGCCCGGACAGCCCCGGGAACAGCCCCGATCCTCACGGGAGAAGGAGCCCAGACAGCACCGGGAACAGCCCCGATCCTCACGGGAGAAGGAGCCCGGACAGCCCCGGGAACAGCCCCGATCCTCAGGGGAGAAGGAGCCCGGACAGCACCGGGAACAGCCCCGATCCCCACCAGAGCAGAATCCCTGGCAGTGCCGAGAACAGTTCCGATCCTCACCGCAGCAGGAGCTCTCTCAGTCCGCCCCCCGCCCGGCGCCGCCGCTCCGCCGCCATCGCCGCCCGCCACAATCGAACCTCCCGCCCGCCGGCGCTACGCGATGTCCGTGAGGGGAGAGTGACGCGTCACGCTGGATCCCTCCGCCGCAACAGAGTCCTCTGCTTTGGCGGGGAACTCAGCGAAACAGAGGCACCCGGAGAGCCCGGGATGGGCGCGACGGGGACGAAGGGACTTGGATGAGTACTGGGACTGGGGCTAGAGCTCGGTCTGGAACTTGGACTGGGGTCGGGGGTTGACCGGCCGGCGCGGCAGAAGCGGCGGTGAGGGAGCGGAGGGACATCGACGTAGTGACGGTAGGGTGACGAGTCCTTCCTTTTCCGGTCGGGGCGCGGCGGAGGCGGGCGGCTGCACGAGCAGCTCCGCCGCCATGGTGAGGGCAGCACCGGGCCCGGCCTGGGGCAGCGGGGACCGGAGTGGGGGGAGCGGGATGGGCAGCGCGGCCGGCTCAGGGGAACCGGGCACAGCGGGTAGAACCGAGCCTCGGGCAGCTCGGGGGCCGCGCTGGCGGCGTGGGCCGTGCGGCCGCCATTTTGGGCCGCGTGGAGCCCGTGAGGGAGCGAGCGGGGCTGGGCCCGGCCGGGCTGGGGAGGCCGCGGGCGGGAGCTTCCTTCCAGAGTCTTCCTTTCCATGGACATGGGAAGGGATGGGATAGGTCCCCATCGTCATCTGGCAGCGTTTTGTAAGTTACCTCCTGTATTTACCGAAAGCAAAACAGGCCCCACTGGAGCGCTTGCGCGAGAGTGGGAAGAACGGCTTCTATATATCTCTTTTTAACCTAATATTGTTGCAAAACCGGCTTTAAGAGGCTTTGGTCTATAATCAGGTTGCGAACGAACAACTTTTCTTGCTAGTACAGCTCAGATTATGCTCTGATGCCTTCACCCTGATCAAGTTTATTGCTTGTGTTGGGGCCAGAGCCTTGCTTGTGACCAGTGTCACATGCAGAGATGGCCTTTCCTTTGCTATTAGCTGGTTAGTTTGGAGTTCTGGAGTATTTTAATATCTCTCAACTGAACTGCTGATAAGAAAGGAAAGAAAGATGCTTTGCCTGTACTGTAAGCACAAGATTAATTAACAACTAATACAGCATAATGCTAAAACATTGTTTTTAAAGGGTACTGTTCATTCTCTGGCTATTTTGGGGCATCCTTTCAGCCTTTTGACAGGCACCTGGTGCTGAGAGCTGCTTAATTTTTCACTGCACAAATTTTAAAGCACCAAAGATTGTTCAGAGGGTCCAAACTTCCCTCTGGCACTATTTGATGGGCTGCAGTCACTGCAGTAGAAGAATTGGTTATAGCATTTCTTAATTCAAACTACAAGTGTTTGGTTAACACAGGTGGGGTTTTTTAATAGATGAGAAGTAAGAGTTTATTATAGAGCCTAGAGGCTGAATTGTAAAAATGCCTTGGAAATTCAGGTGTAGTTTTCTGGACGTGAGCTGTGAGCACAACTTAGAATAAACCAGAGCTGTGATGAGGTAGTAATCATTTATCCAGTGCTCAGCCACAGCTGACTCCTTCGTTCTGAGCAATATTTGAGCAGCGAAAACGCCAGAAATTCACTTTACTTGCACTTAAGGGCTCGTGCTTTCCCCAGGCTTGCGCTCGGCCGCTGATCTCCGTGTACTCCGAGAAGGGGGAGGCATCAGGCAAGAACGTGACACTGCCTGCAGTGTTCAAGGCTCCCATCCGACCTGACGTGGTGAACTTCGTGCACACCAACCTGCGCAAGAACAACCGGCAGCCCTACGCCGTCAGCGAGCTCGCAGGTACTCCTGGGACTGCCCTGCAGGGCTCCACGGGGAAATAAAGCTGCAGGTGGGATAGGAGAAGTGCTGTCGGTGGGTTCTGTGTAGAAGGTGAGGCCAGTTGTTGACAGCCTGGTTTTAAATGATGGGAAATGTGGAGATTTTGGGATTCGGAGGAGCATCGAGGTGGTGTTTTGGGGTACTTTGTGGTCCACAGGTCAAATCATTCTTTGCAGGAAAAATGTAAAATGGCTGAAAGTGTTCCAGGTGATAATCCCTGCTCCACATGGAACTTGTGAGATTTCCCTCAGGCATTCACCAAGGAAAAACTCCTGCAAATGGGCTTTTGTTGGATTTGCTTCTGCTTCCCTCAGAGTCTGTGCTAGGAACATGCCTTTTTAACCTTATTTTGAAGTTTCACATAAACCTTTTTAACCTTATTTCTAGGCTTCACACAGACATTTTTAACTTGCTGGGTATAGAAGTGCCAAATCAGACCTCTAGATAGAGGATCAAGCTTAAAATAAGTGTCTTTAAGGTCTTAGGTCAGAATCAAGTACATTAATAGACTTGGACTAAGTTTTCCTGATCGAGATTTGTTACACTGAAATGATGAGATTCCACTTCATTGGTCCGTGTTTCTGAAACACATGATTGTGTGGAAGTTCTGATTGGTGCCCTGAGTTCAGCATCCCTCTGACTGGCAGCATCACAGTGATGTCACACTCTGAATGACCCTCTCTCTGTTGCAGGTCACCAGACCAGTGCTGAATCATGGGGTACTGGCAGAGCTGTTGCTCGAATCCCGCGAGTCCGGGGAGGTGGCACTCACCGCTCTGGCCAGGGTGCCTTTGGCAATGTATCCTTCCATGGCTGTGCTGGCTTTGGGGACACTGAACTCAGCCAGCAGAAAAGTTCTTAATTATTCAAATGTGAGGTGGAATCTTTTTCTTGAGGTAATGTAGCTCAGACTTACTTTGATGTGATTCCCAACGACATGCCCCATTCTGTCTTGCCATGATGTCGTAATTTGCGCCTTACCCTGTGCCCAGGGACAGTTGCCTGCTGTCAGAGTCCTGGCATAGGTGGTTGACGACCCATTTATGCTGAGCAAGAAATAAAAAGTCCCTTTGGGATAAGAAAACTCCCAAAAAGTTGTTCTTAACTGCAGCTCCCAGATGTGTCGTGGCGGCCGCATGTTCGCCCCGACCAAGACCTGGCGGCGCTGGCACCGCAGAGTGAACATCATGCAGAAACGTTATGCCATCTGCTCTGCTCTGGCTGCCTCTGCCCTGCCAGCTCTGGTTATGTCTAAAGGTGAGAATTCTGCCTCTGGAATTGTTTGTCTGAGCCAGTGTTGCGTGCTTTGTGGTGACACATGCTAAAATGGAGTCTTGCAGTGTGGTTTGATTTCTGTTTGTGGAGGCAGAGATTTACTCAGCACTCAGGTACACAAAGTCCTGTGTGAGACAGACCTGTAAGACACCACTGGAACATCAGTGCTCTGGTGACTGTGCCTGACTTCATTTCATGAATTTAATTTATCATGGATTATTCATGAATATACAAAGCAATAACCTTGAGAAATGGGTCCAGCCAAGGTTAGTGAGCAACATTGAGTGTCTTGTGAAATCCTCTCTAGGCCACCGCATTGAAGAGATTCCAGAACTTCCTTTGGTTGTTGAGGACAAGGTTGAGGGCTACAAGAAAACCAAGGAAGCTGTTCTCCTCCTGAAGAAGCTTAAAGCTTGGAATGACATCAAAAAGGTGAGCTGGGGAGGTGTGATCCGAAGGGCAAAACACAGGTGATTGAACTCTGCAGCTGTTGGAGTAGGAATTCCAGACAGTTCTGTATTTTGACTCTTGAGAATGATGAACTTCTCACAGGTCCGTGTTGCAGACCCGCAGTGACGATGGTGAAGTTCTGACTGCAGCAGTGCATTGGGATGTCTGCTGGGCTCTGGGCTCTGGGCTCTGGGTTCAGTCTCTGCTTTTCCCAGGTTTACGCCTCCCAGCGCATGCGGGCCGGGAAGGGCAAGATGAGGAATCGCCGCCGCATCCAGCGCAGGGGACCCTGCATCATCTACAACGAGGACAACGGCATCATCAGAGCTTTCCGGAATATCCCAGGTAATTACCCTGGGACACACTCACTCTTCTCTTGGGAGACTGCCTGGAATGATGAGATTCCACTTCATTGGTCCGTGTTTCTGAAACACATGATTGTGTGGAAGTTCTGACTTGCTGCAGTAGTTGAGGTGTTCTTTTTAAGAACCTGTTGAGGTGATTTTTTGGGTGTTAATGACAAATGTTGCAGCTGTTCCCAACCCTGAACTGTGTTTGGGGCACAAATGAGGCTGCTGAGTTTGCCACTGGAAAAAGGCTGATGCTTGGTAGTATTAATTTAAAAATTCAGTAGATGTTCATACACAAGTGTGCGTAGCTCTGTAGTGTCTAACCCAAAAACCCCCAGTCTCTTTCTGCATTTTGTCTGTTGCTTAGCCTCACATTCCTCGATTTTAATTACAAACTGAGGGGATTTCTTTGCCTGTTTTCCTGCAGGAATCACTCTGCTGAACGTGAACAAGCTGAACCTGCTACGCCTCGCTCCTGGGGGCCACGTGGGGCGTTTCTGCATCTGGACAGAGAGCGCCTTCCGCAAGCTGGACGATCTGTACGGCACCTGGCGCAAGGCTGCCACGCTCAAGAGCGACTACAAGTGAGTGCAGCCACCCTGGGAGAGTAGCCCCCTTTCCCCAGGAAAAAGGATCCTTTTAGGATTTAGGACTTGCTCCTAGGTATGGTGAATTAGCCATGGTTTTATCACCCACTCACACTCTGAGCATTGGTTTTGCAGCCTGCCAATGCACAAGATGACCAATACAGATATTGGAAGAATCATGAGAAGCCAGGAAATCCAGAAGGCTCTGCGTGCTCCAAAGTAAGTGATTTTATTTAATGAACAAAGGCTTTGCAGTGAGCTTTGAAACTGGTTTCAGGCTGAGATTTCTTTATTTTTGGGTATAAGCACAAGGAGTTGTAGTTGTCCAGATTTCAGGGATATGATTTAGCAGAACTGGCATTGTGAAATATGCTGATGATACAACATGGCTGTGCTTTTTAGGAAGAAGATTCAGCGCAGGGTCCTGAAGAAGAACCCGCTGAAGAACCTGAGAATCATGATCAAGTTGAACCCGTATGCCAAAACCATGCGGCGCAACACCATCCTGCGGCACGCCCAAAATGTGAGTGGGTGGGGCTGCAGAGGGTGGGGGCTGCAGAGGGTGGGGGCTGCAGAGGGTGGGGCTGGGGCTCCTGGTTCACATGTTGCCCTGATTGATCATCTCTCTCTCTGTTTCAGCACAAACTCAAGGAAGAGAAGAAAGCCAAGGCCCAGGCTAAGCTGGCAGCCAAGACCCCAGCTGCACCCAAGGCAGAACCTGCTGCCAAGAAGGCCAAGACAGCCAAGGCAGCCAAGCCTGCAGCAAAGGCCAAGGCTGAGGCGTAACTGTGGCCCTGCTGCCCTGGGGTCTGTCCCTAATAAACGCTGTTGGAACAGAGAAAGGCCAGGGGTGTGTGTCTGAGTAGGCATTGGAATGGAAACTCCTGGGGAGAGGAGGGAGGTGTGGCTGAGACAGGGGGAGCCAGGACTGAGCTGTTCCCACTGAAAGGGCCATGGGTGCTGTGCCCGGTGGTTCCTGTGTCTGGCAGTGCCCTGTGCCCAGCGGTGGTGGTGGTTCCAGTGACTGCAGTGCCCTGTGCCCAGCAGTGACTGTGGGTGCTGTGCCTGGCTGTGCCCAGTGGTGATTGCAGGTGCTGTGGCCAGCAGTTCCTGGTGGTTCCTGTGGCCAGCAGTGACCATGGGTGCCCTGTGCCCAGCGGTGGTGGCACTTCCTGTGTCCAGCCGTTCCCGTGCCTGGCGGTGCCCTGTGCCCAGTGGTGGTGGTGGTTCCTGTGCCCGGTGGTGACTGCGGGTGCTGTGCCCAGCTGTGGTGGCAGTTCCCATGCCCGGCGGTGGTGGTGGTTCCTGTGCCTGGTGGTGACTGCGGGTGCTGTGCCCGGCAGTTCCTGGTGGTTCCCGTGCCCGGCGGTGCCCTGTGCCTGGCGGTGGTGGCAGTTCCCGTGCCCGGCGGTGGTGGCAGTGCCCTGTGCCCAGCTGTGGTGGCAGTTCCCGTGTCCGGCAGTGCCCTGTGCCCAGCTGTGGTGGCAGTTCCCGTGTCCGGCGGTTCCCGTGTCCGGCGGTGGCCGCACGGTGGCGTCTGTCACGCGCTGCTGTCCCGCCGTGACGTCACGCGTATTGCCCGTGACGTCACGGGGCGGGGCGCGGCGGTTCCGCCCCGCCGGCGGGGACGATGCTGAGGCGGCTGCAGGAGCTGCGCAGGGAGGAGGAGACGCTGCTGCGGGTCAAGGCGGCGCTGCACGATCAGCTCCGCCGGCTGCGGGTGCGCGGGGACAGCCCGGGGCTCGGGGCCGGCCGTGGGGACGGCGGCGGGAGCGGAACGGCGGGGCCGGGCCTGCCCTCAGCCCTGCCCGCGCTCCGCCACAGGACGGGCCCTCCGCCCGCTCGGGGCCGGGACAGGGAGAGCGGGGAATCGCTGTGGGATGGTCTGTGAAAAGGGGGGGGTCCAGCTACGGTGCGCTGAGAGGTAGGGTACAGCTCTGAGAGGTAAATGTAATTAATTGTCTGCAGAGTACCTCTGAAAAGAGGTAAATTTAATTGCGAGGATACATCTGTGAGAGGTACCTGAAATCGTGTGTGAATACGATAATACAGAAATGTGAGTGTGTGTAGGATATATATTTAAGAGGTAAATAGGAGTGATGCATGTAGGGTGCATTAAGATAAATGGGAGTGTACATAGATATATCTCTGAAAGGTAAATGTGAGTGTGTGTAGAATACATTGAGATGTGAGTCTGTAGGATACATCCCTGAGAGGTAAATGTTAGTGTATGTAAGATACATTAAGTGATAAATGTAAACTGTATGAGTAGAATACATCCCTGAGAGGTAAATGTGAGTGTATGGTTTGTGTATGGCTGATGGATGGAGAAGGGATAGCTCTGGGTAGTGGAACTGAAGAGTGCTTGGGTTTAAAGACTCATACATATTCTAATAAAGGAGCTTAGAACAGAACTGCCGAAGATTTAACACAGCTTTTCCAAGAGTGACAGGTAAAACACCCCAAAATTGTGAGTGGGAAAGGTTAAGCAGTGTAGCTAGGCCGGGCTTGGCAGGTGTGAGGGATGTGCTAACAGCACCGGCAGTGCTCAGTGTGGCTCCCTGCAGGTGGAGGAGCTGGCGCTGCAGTCCATGATCAGGGCCGGCGAGGAGAACGTCCCTGTGCCCCTGGCAGCCCTGGCCGAGGACACTCAGCAGGTAAGGGGGTCCCTGGGGTTGGAGGGGGCCCCAGGGCTGGGTGTCAGCATGTCACAGTTCTCCTGTGCAGTCCCTCGTGTCACCTCATGGATGCTTCTCATCGCTGCAAAGCTCAGCTGTAAAATGTCTCTTTAGCTGGCTGGTTTTGAGGGTTTCACCTTTTCCCATGCCCAAAAGCAGCACCGTGTTTCCAGGGAGGTTGGGAAATACCTGTGTGGTGTAGCTTCAGTTCACCATTTATTACACATTTTGTTTCATACTTGTGACACGGGGGTGGCCCCAGTGCTGGGGGTGGAGGCACAGGTGCTGCAGCTTTTCACTCCACACCTGGCCAGCCTGACCCAGCTGCAGCTTTTCCATGGAGATCAGAGCCTTGTTGCTGTGATGGGCTCTCAGATCCTTAATTAACAGTGACTGCACAGCTCTAACAGTGATTTGAGAAGCGTTTGGTGCCTGGGTTTAGTAATCAGCCCTTTTCTTGTGACAGACTCTTGGGC
Source organism: Certhia americana (assembly GCA_018697195.1). Classification (NCBI taxonomy): domain Eukaryota; kingdom Metazoa; phylum Chordata; class Aves; order Passeriformes; family Certhiidae; genus Certhia; species Certhia americana. The sequence goes on from CM031866.1 coordinate 748,957, forward strand.
AGATGGACAATGAGGCTGCCATCAATCAAACTGAGTTACACCTCAGTCTTCAGGATGACAAAGAGGAAGAGGAGGAGGAATCTGATTCTTGAGAGAAAAAAAATCAGAGATGGTTTTTAATACAGACTCAGGAATTTCTCCTTCATCCATTTGAAGTTCACCAAGTGATTTCCATTTTGTGCTGTGTGTGGATATGAACTTTTTTGGTAAATCGGAGTCGAGGGCAGTGACATGAACACATGAATTTCACAGGCTGGGCACATCTTGACTCAGATGTTGAAAGAATGAAAATCTGCTGCACAAATATGTAGCATAATCCATTCCACACTTCAAACCTAATGTAGCTCTTACAACATCTTTGTATGTGGAAGGGAGAAGTAATTGATCAACCAGACTAATTAACACGTGCACTAAAAGCAATAACTTGTCTGTTCTCACTTCCTGAGAAGTGAGAAACAAATCCAGGTCCTGGAGGCTGGTGCTCCCCCAGTGATTGCATTACAACCTCATTTGCCTAAACTGGGAATTTGAGATACAGGATGAGAAAAGATGTGTCCAGGGCTGTCTCCAGCCTTCAGCTGCTGTGTTTTCAGTTCCATGGAAAGCTGGAGTTACTCCCAGAGTCCTCCCAGTGTCAGCCCAAATTCTGAGCACAGCAGGGAGGTCTCTCTGTCCCCCTGGTGCTCTTCAGTTCTGTCAGTCTGTCCTAGAGAAGGACTTTCTACTTCTGCTCCTTCAGAGCAGCAGCCAAGAAGCCTTTTATTTGTCCACAAGTTGTAGACTAAGAAATGATCTGTGGTGCTTGTAATAAGCTAATTCTCTTAAATCTGTGTTATTTTTTCTCTCATTGTAACCTCATAAATCAGTGTTTTCATGTGATTCTCAAGGAGGAGCATGAGAAGTTTAAGAACTTAGTTATAAATGGAAAGTGATTTGAAATCTCCACAATTTTTGTATTTGGAAAAGTGTCTGGTGTCCTGGGGGTGGTCAGAACTGACACTCAGCTTCCAGTGAATTCCTGCCACTGTTTAAATGTGTGTTAATTTGGCTCTTGTTTGGTTTGTAGGGATGGAAACTGTTAGCATGTAAATGTGGCTTCATCCTGTACTAAAGACTGTTTGGGTTTTGAGGAATGAAGGAATTTAGAACAGGAGTGAAAAGATTGTTTAACAAAGCTTTCCCAAGCCTGACGGGTAAAAAATCCCCAAAAGTCAGAGCTGAAACTGTTCTGGTCAAGTAAGCAAGCCTTTGCAGTGATGTGTGTGAAGAGCTGGTTTGGGAGGAGCTCAGGAGCCATCCTGGCCTTTCTTGGCACATTTCAACTCCAAAGGGTAATTTTGACTGTTGAAAAATGTTATTTATGCCCAGCATGGTCCAGAGTAGTTTTCATGGATAGAATTCCTGCTGCTTTTGTGAACTTGTATTTGGATTTGAACAGCTCAGTTCTCGTGCATGTTGCAATAAAGTTCTTTTCCTGCTCTCCTTAGAATGCGCTTGCAGTGCCCAAATTATTGCTGTCTGGGGGGACAACCCAAAGTGGGAGTTAAACCTCTCCAACCTCACTGTGGATTTCTTGTAGCAAAGAGTAAAAGGCTCTGGTGTATGGCTGTTTGCTGGGTGTAGGTAAAACTCAGGGAAGAGTTTAATTGACACTCTCCCAGCTGTCACTTCAGGTCTCATTCCAGCCAGGACAGGCTGGAGGAAGCCCTGGATGTGGCAATGAGTCATTTCCTGCTGCTGCAGGGCCCAGCCTGTGCCAGCCCTTTGATACCCGATCCTTTGGCCATGTGGAAGCTCAGATCCTGCTGATGGGGATTCTTTTTGGGAAATATTTCAGGCATTTCCTCATCCAAAGCATCCTTTGAAAGAGCTGAAATTTATAGTGCAGTGACCAGATTAAAGCCTTGGTCAAGTTATTTTTAAAAAAGCTTCAAGATGTTACTTGATAATATATTTATTAAGAGAACCCATTGCTAAACATCTGAGAGAATAAAACAATAAAGGATTTCCATACACTTTTTAGACACTAAACACAGTTGTCATGACTCTTTTAGGTTAAAAGAAAGCAAAGTGCTTGGATCATTGTCTTGATTCCATAGGACACTTCCAAGAACTAACTTTTAAAAATCAATTAGAAAGACATACATCACTAAATCCAAGGATGATGATATGTTCGAAAAATAAATATAGAAATATGAACAAGTCTACAATTAGAATATTGCCCTGTGCATTCTGAGAAATGCAGAGCTCTTGCCTTCTTCACCTGCAAAGAGAGAGATCTCTAGACAACAGCAACATTGGAGCCTAACTTTCAGGAACAGCTGGGCAGCAGCAAAGCATGCTCACAGACAGGCTCGGAGCATCCCGATCCCGAGCCTGGGGAGCTCAGGGAAAGCATGATTGAAGTACCAACGATTTACAAAGAGTCTTGATAAAGTTCAAACAAGCCAGGGGCCAACCCCCCCCCTGCCCCAGTGATATTTTCGTTGAGAAAGAATATCCATAATCACCTAAAATCAGCAAGCACTGGAACTTACACAGCTTACGTTTGGTCAGTGAACGACGGAACCCGGTACGATACCAATTAGTTTAGGACGAGATTTAAAACCGTTTTGGCACATGCTATCAAGACATTCTTCCTTAAGAGGTGAAATACATGTTTGAACAGGTACAAGCTGAGGAAAGAGGACCAGGAGAGCATCGTTGTCACCAGAGGTACAGTCCAGGAGCTGCCCCCGGGCTCAGACGCCGGCGGCGTGCGTGGGAGTGCTGGGCTGGTTAAGGCCGATGGTGGAGCAGAGCCACCCCGCAAAATCCACCTCCTCTGCCTCGGATCTCTTGATGAAAGCATGGATCTGGGCACAGGAGAACAGGGTCAGTGTGCCAGCTCTCAGTCTGCACAGGAACAGCCCTCAGGAGCACCCAGTACCATAAATCCACTTGGAGCTGTGAAACTTTACAAACCACGTGGGGAATTTCCCAGAGGAATCCTGCCACAGTGCCTGCTGCAAAGCACTTGCACCACGGAAATGATAAGGATGTGACTCAGCCACTCGAGGTAATACTCTGGAAAATGTCTGCCTGGGCACTAAAAAGCTTTTTTGGAATAAAAAGAGTCTCTTTGCATTTTGCAGCACTATTGTGCAGCAGGGTCAGGGCAGGGCAAACCTGATTTTCTTCAGTACAACTGAAGTCCTGGCTTTACACTTAAAACCATCCAAAGATGCACTATGGTTATTTCACATAGGGAAAATGCAGGATTAGTGTTGAGTTCTACAGATTTTGTAAGACAAAGCTGGTAAAAAAGTGACAAATTTTGTGTTTCACACCAGATGATTAAAAATGTATTTAATTAGTCCATATGGTATGTGGACATTTGTTCTTTTGTCCTCCTAAAAGTATTATTCAATACTTTATTATTAACTAGTAAACTCAAGAGAGAATTCTTTTGTTAATTAATTTAAGGCACCCATTGTGATTATCAAATGGCAGACTCCACAACCCACCAGACTTTTGGTCTCCCTGACAGTCCCTGTTGTAGGAGGGTGTGAAACCTGCAGCCCCTTGATCTCTAGCTCAGAAAAGCTGCTCCTCCTCAAGCTGAGCTGCTGATGGGCCACCAGCCACCCTCGAGGCCAGGTGCTCTGATCTGCTCTGGGCCAGCTGAGGAAGTTAACCTCCCTGGGAAAGGGTTCTTGGATCAAATTAAAAACCTTCACTTACCATCAGTTGCTTCAAGTCGGCTCTCTCAGCAGGATTTTTAATTAAACTAGGAAAACACAAAGTGGTGCACAAGTTACACTCTATTATCTTTTAAAATAAAGGCTCCAGTTGTGTCCTGTTGGTTGTGCAGCTCTAGTCTGATGACACCACTCAATAAAAGCATCAGGTGCCTCTCAGACAGAGATGGGAGCCTGCAATTCCCTTCTGTGGGTCCCACAGCTCCAGGTGAGAAATCCTGAATTGTCTGAGATTGGGAGATAAATCCTATTTCAACTAAAACAACATAACCACTTTATCCCTCACATTTCTTTACCCCAAGTCTTTTCAAGTTCTGAATCATAGGGCTATTGCATGACTGTCCTTCCTTTTGGAAGCTATAAATACAGATATTGATAAATAAACAAACTTTTGAACTGTAATGAGCTGCCTTAGCAGTGGTTCAGTGCTGGCATCACTGAGGTGCAGCTGGGAAAGTGAAGAGACGGGGGAATGGCTGCTGGGATAAAGGTTTTGATTCATGGGCAAGAAAAACCATCTGGGGCCTGCAAGATTCTGCACCCCATGTCACAGCCACTGCAGGATGATGTGTCTGAGCCCTGCAGAAGCTGTCTGTGCTGTGGGTCACTCCCTGAGGCTGGGAAAGGACTGCTCTGAGCTGCACACAGCAGCAGAAATTCAGTGCTGAAGAGAAAAACCTCCCTGAGCTGTGGGGGAGCCTTGGGGTTCCTCTGGATGCACGTGCTGTCTGTGAGATGAACTTTAGGCAATTAACACCCAAAGAGGATTATGCTGATTGCAGTCCTTACATTTGCTCTGGCCTGGATCAGGGATTGTTTCTGCCTGAGAGACAAAGCAGGGCTGAGCCCAGTGTGTCCCTTTGCCACTCAGCCACAGAGAAAATACAGAGAAAATACTCACCATTTGTTAACAAAATCTTGAAATTCAGAACCAAAGACACCACTGGGCAGTTTTGGGGGTGGCTGTAAATAAATAAATCAATAAATTTTTTAAAATCAGCAATCATTCAGCATAACTAATACACAGTGATGCACCAGGGATCTATCAGTTACATGTCCCACATCTGAGCAAAGCTGTAAAACTCTGGCTGATTTGGGTTATTACTCCCAGCTGCAGGACTTCAGGTGTTTCAGTGATAAATCCGACTTTCCCTGGTTATGGGGTGGGTTTTGTTGGGTTTTGGTTGGTTGGTTGTTCTACTTTCTCCACACACACACCTGAATGGGGTGAGCACAGCCTCAGCTCTCATTAAAGAAGGCACAGAGCACTAATTAGCACCCTGTCATTCTCCACACTGCTGAGGGAAGATGCCCTGCACATCATTAGTTCCATAATCCTTTTGATGTAAATTTTCTGTTGCTGGGAATGAGTCTGTTCAGAGTTCAGAAAGAACTCTGACAAATAAAGAAGGGGGACTGCATAAACCTGCACGTTATTGCCTCGTGCTCCAGGACTTTGCTACAGGATCAGGGTTAAGTTTCCAACCTTACACTGAGTTGCTTTTATGCACAGAGCAGAGACAAGGCCTGCACTCCTCCCTCACTGGTGCACAGCCTGTGTTGGAGGGAGCAGCTCCTGCTGAAGAAGTTTGTGCTAAATCAGAGGTGGTACAAGATAATCTTGCCAAGCTCTCAAGTATTGCAGCTTTTCAGCCCAAACTGATCCCCTGAGGGATGCTGCAAGAGCAGCACCACAGCAGCTGAGGTAATTCAATTCTAACTCTGTTCCCAGAGTTAGTGCTGGCAGATTGGGGTGTTATATAATATGCAAAACAGATTTGTAATCTGAGAGAATTGTGCAAGCAGTTGAGTTACAGAAGCAATTTATCAATTTATCAGTGGCACAGGCAATGCAGGGACCCAGACACCAACTGTGCCTTTTAAATGGTTGAGTTGGACAGTTTTCAATAATTCATCCAGCTGGAACAATTGTTACCCAGCTGCTACAAGTGACAGCTAATATGAGCATTCCCTTTTTTTTTGTTTTGTTCTTTTGAAGAACACAAGTAGTGGAGTCACACAAATTTCAGTGGTACTTGTGAAAATACTGGAAACAACCATTCTAAAATATTAATTTCTAACTAGCCCTGGAGCTTAGCTATTTGAAAGGTAAGAGAATTGTGACTGAGTCATAAGGCTAAACCAGACTAAACAGCACTAACCCCACAGTCCTCCAAATTCCAGGATGCTTTAGAAGTTTACAGTTGTAAAGTGCAGATTTGGAAGTTTATAAATTACCTCATTGACGATGTAATCCAGAAGTTCAAAGATTGCCATTGGGGGTCTGCTGTCTGATCCATAGGCTGGGAAGAAACAGGAGAGGTGGGATCAGTGTCACTATTCCCTTCATGCTTTAGGGAGCCAAGTCTGACACTTTTGGCACCTGGCACCCAGCAGATTTACAGGGAAAAGATGCAACAGCAACAGGGAAATGCTTTCATGCAAGGAGACATTTCCAGATCTGACCCAAAGCATTCATTTCACTGGGAATCATCCTGCTGCACTTGGATCAGCATCTTGGAGAAAACCAGAGCCACAGGCTGGGATCTCAGCCCCAGGGCTGCTCACGAGAGCCACCAACAAAAGGGTCTCTGGTGCTCTGCTCTCACAGGGCTCCTCACACTGAAGCTGAGCCAATACAACCCTGATTTTTTAAAAGTTTAAAGCCTCACAGTGCAGACCAGGATCAGATAAAAAGCTGGCAGGGAAGGGCATTGGAGATGAGTTTGAGAGTGTTGTAACTCACAGCTCATGGGTCGGCCGGGTGCTCTTTGCCTGGGCGAGGTCTCTGTGACTGGAGAATCCCCCTCCACAGGGCAGCCAAACATCAACTCCAGCTCCTTGGAGTCAGGAGGGGGAATGGGGTACCTGCCAATGGCCATCTCCACCAGGGACAGCCCCATGCTCCAGATATCTGACTGCACTGAGTAGTGAGTGCCCTGCAGCCTCTCAGGCTGCAAAACACAGAGGAGGGGAGGAGAGGCAGGTTGGTAACAAGAAATTACAAAAAAATTACATTCTGCAATAACCTAGATAAATTAAAGGAGAAAAACACAACTTATTAGTACAGCATGCTCAAATGAGTGACTTCTTGGTATCTTCTTGGCAATCTGTGCTCTGTATTTCCTGAAGTTCCCCAAACATTCCATCACTGCAAACAAACTGTGAGACCCTTCAGAAATTATTCTCTTATGTGCTGTTTTATTTCTTTAGCACACATCTAATGGAAGTACTACACAAAGCTCTGAAGGCAAGATCAGACTCAGCCAAAAATCTATTTTGTATTGTCTTTAGGAGATTTACACACTGTAAAGATATTTAAGTCTGAGATTTTTTTGGTCAGTTGAATCGTGATCAGAAGGATATCTGATTATTCCAGTCCCACGGCTTCACAGAGCCTCAGTTCTGTGCAGTGTATCCACCTCCTGCTTCTGCCAAAACCAGCAGATGAGTGCTGCACCAACTCCTTCTGCACCTTAATATTTTGCACCTGCTTTGTGAGTTTATGTTCAGTGCTGAATATGGTTCCTGGAATTATTAATACATTGAGCTACTTCACACTTAAATCCATTTTTACTAAGAGTTCTCAAAGAAAACATTCCCTTTCCTGTACTCTTTTTAAAATCAAGCTCGTATTTTACCAAAATGGTGCAGATTCTTCTCTGATTACATGCACATATTGGAAAAATACATAATGTAATTTGAAACTCCCTCTCAGAGAATGTGAGAATGCAGTAAAGCCTCTTCCTTCTGCCATAAGGGGGTGATAGTTTTGTTTAATTAGTTTTGTAGCATTAACTGAGATTATATTTGAGTTTTCTCCAGTATCCCACCTCAGTCAGTTCCAAAGCCATCTGGACAAACTACACAACTGCTGGACAACAATAGAAATGTCCAAATCCCAAGATTTTCATAAAATATACATGTAAAGGAAGGTGGGTGGATGAGAAAGAGCAAGAAACAGAGAGAGCACTTGTTATATAAATATAATTAAAATCCAGAAATCTGTTCAAGTAAAACACTGTTGTTTTTTCCACACCTCCATGTGGTAAAAAGGGATGTTTGCATGTAATAATTCAGTATGTTTTTGTATGTATAGAAGTGTGCAAAGGGAGCTACTGCAAGAGAAGATCCTTCAGACACTACCAAGGCAAAATCCCCCTCGTGGCTTGGTTTGTGATGCCAGAGAGCAAAGCCAACCCTCAGTCTGTAAAAATAACAAATTGAAGAAAACTGAATGCAGAGAGCACTTGGCTCTCATCCATTGTCCTGGAAGAGCCAGGGAAAGCAGGAGCATGGATGAGCTGGAGCTGTGGATTTGGTTTTGCTCATTAGCAACAGCCCCCAGATGTGAGAACTTCAAGCCCAGCCTGATTTCAGGAGTGTCACCAAGGTGAAATGACACAAAGACAATGCAGGTCTCCTGCTGAACAGAGGCAGCATTAAAGCCTTTTCCCTTTAAGCCTGAGCCCACACAGTTTTAATCCTACAGCCAGAGCTGGGAACAAGTGCCCCAGTTCATTGTGTGCTGAACAAGGTGTGTGAGAATAAAAGAGCTGCTGTTGCCATAGCTGGGGCTTGCACATCACACAGGGAGCTCATCTGGGAAGAAGTTCCAAGGTGTTCCTCATCCACAGCAACACTCTGGAAAGAGCCCCAGATTCATTCCTTTCCCACTCCCAGGATTTCTCCTGCTGGGATCTGGGAGCATTCCCACCAGGAGCTGGGGAGGCAGCACTTTGCCTACAGAGCAACCCCAGCAAATGCTGGAGTGGGAAGAGAACCACACTTCCCAAGGAAAACAAACCACAGGGCTTTTCTGGGGGACACATGTACAACCCCCAAAAGCAAGGATTGACTGGGTTCTGCAGTGTACACACAGCCCCAGCTCTTCTGGAGTGTTACAAATATTCCAAGTTTTTGGCTTTTCCTGCAACAGTTCTCCCCCCACACACACATACAATCTGATATGACATCAGAACATTCCTGGAATGCAGGAAGAGCTGAACCAGGAACAGCAACAGTTGGTTCTTGTTCGATCACCAGAACTGGGACAACTCAACCCTAACAAACTCAGAGCTGTAAAATCTGGACTTAAACCTGTACTTACAGACATGTAGGAGCGTGTGCCAACAAAGGAGTTTGCCATAGAATCTATCAGCTGCCCACTGACACCAAAGTCACAAAGCTTGATTTCACCTCTAGAGTTTACCAAAATGTTGGATGGTTTAACATCTGGAGAGGAAAAAAAAAAAAAAAAAAGATGATTTAGGAGATAAAACAGGAAATCTGACAATGCAAGGTGAGGATTTTCATGTGCCTCCTTTTGTTTCCCTTCTGTGACACAACTCTGTCCCTTCCCTGGGAAGGAACAAAGATTTGGATCCCTCCCAGCTCCATCTCACACTCTCTATATAACTGCAGATAAAAAAGAGATATTTGAAATAACACATGCAAGAAAGATTGTCAGCTTTTTGATTTCACCCTGTTTCCTGGCTTTTAAATATTAGCTTTGGGCATCCACATCCTCCTTGCAGATAAATGGTCTCCTTTGAAATAAATAAGTGTACAACAGCTTAACTCCTCCTGAATGATGATACTTTGACTAGAAGTGATCCATAAAGAGGCCCTACATATTTATTTTACAAAGGCCAAGGAACTACAGCAGCCACACTATCATTCCTTCATATCTACATGGGCATAAATCATCCTATGGCCAAACACTCCCTGGAATGGGTTCTTGCTTTCTGGGTTTGGGTTTCTTGGGGTTTTTCAGGTCTTGTGTTTGTTTGTTCGTTTAGATTTGGGGTTTTTTTGTTTGTTGGTTTGGGGTTTTTTTAAAAGCTCTGAAAAAATACTTTTCCTGTTATTGAAAATGTGTATTTAAAATAATTTGATGTTGTTTTTTTCCTGTGACAGAGCCCCCCTCATGATTTTGAATTCATCACTTTTCCTAAATGGAAATTTAATAAGGGTCACTGGTATCTTAGCAACTAATAACAGCTCTTTGTGAATGCAAAGGTACAGGGAACAAGTGTTTAGTGTTTCTTTTATAGCTGTAAGGAGGTTTTTCACTGTATCTCACTGCTTAGCTGGTCATTACCAACACATTATCAAAATAAGCAACCAACAGCCCACATTGGCAGAGTAATGCTGCAGAAAAAAGGGAACTGGAAAATGGTTTTGAAGAAAGAGAATCATAATTTCACTTCAGAGCAGACTCAGAAGTCTAGAGGCTGTCACATTTTCATTTGCTCTTCACTTCAAAGCACAGAAATATTCCAGGAGCTGCCCTTTGGCTGGGATGCCCATGAGATATCCCTGGGAAGAGGACACTGGTGTGACAAAGATCTCCATGCAGGAGGTTTGTGCCTCCCTGAGCAAGATCCACGAGGAGGGGAAAACAAAATCATTTCAGCTGATCCCCCCAGCTCCCTTTTGAGGAGTAACATAAAGTTTGGATAATTATCTGCTCTGGGAAAGCGTGGCCCCATTTTTTTGTCCCTCCAAGGCTGGCAGCTTGACCAACCAGTTTAAAACTCCAGCAGGAACTAACTAAAAACCAACCAAAGCCAAAGCCCAAGCAGCTGGAGCAGGGAAGCAGTGAGCAGAGATTAGAGATTCTCAGCTGCACAGGAATCTGCACCCAAAGCTCTGTGCAAAGGCAAGGTGGAAAAATCAGTGTTTGAAAAACACACTGGGAGCCCAGCAGAGCCTGAACAAATCACAGACACCCAGATCTGTGCTGCTCATCAGTGCAGCTACAAATTCAACTCAGAACAAAGATGTAAATCCTCTTTCATCTCTAGAGTACATTGATACTTCATAATTAAATGGCAAAGAAAAAATCATTACCATTCCACTGTCAGTGCCCCAAACAAAATTCTCTTTATTAGCATCTTTAAGTATCAGAATCCCCCTGGTCTCTTGAAGGCTTCCCTTTTCCCCTCAGTGTTTTTGCAGGTGCCACACTGCAGCTCTCAGACCAACACAGCAACCCCATCTCCTCCCTGGATTTCTGCACAAAGCTTCTCCTCCCTGGAGTATTTTCATTTTCCACACAAGGCACCCCATGTGATCAATGTGATGTTTGGAAGGCTGCTGCCTTTCCACCCCTCTAAATGTAGCACCTATTCTATTTTCACTCCAGAGCCTCTGAGCACTTGAGCAGTTTCTCTGGAAACCAGAGATTTGTATTGCCAGAGGAACAGGAATGCCAAGGCATCCTGCAAAATGTATGCTGGAACTTGCAAGGAGCAGACAAAAGGAACATAATATGTGTTATGTAAGCATTTCAGTTTTAAAGAAAGTGTAAGGTATTTTATATACCATCCCAGACAAGCCAGGAAGAGAATTCTAGAGAAGTCCTTTGCCCAGGGCATGGATTTATGACACTGCAAAAGGAGCTGGTAGCACAGAGAAGTTTCCAGCATGCCTGATAATCTCTGTAAGAGGTTCCTTCCCCTGCTCTGCCCCACAAGTTCACTCTGAAAGGTGACCCTGGATGTTGTCACCACACCTTCAGCCCAGAGTTCACTCTGCACCAGTTACTGAGCAGACATGTGAGGACACAGAGCAGAGATGTGTCTTGCAGCACATTATTGGGATCTTCAAATCAGTTCCCATTTCCCAAGGCAGGATCTCATGAGAATTCTCTGGAACAGCAACCCTGGAACAGTGACACTTCCCTGCTGGGTGGTCCCTGCTGCCTCCAGCTGGGGTTCAAAACCTTACAAAGCAGAGAGAAACTTTCCAGAGCGAATTAAACTCCAGACAGCACCACAGATAGTTTTATTTAACAGAATAGAAGAGACTATTAAAATATCCAGCACAGTCGTGCTCCTCACCCCTTCCTTTCCTGAGCCTGCCTTGGATCCCACCAGTCAAACTTCCAGAGGTTTTGTGATTTCATTCCTGTCTCTTCAGAGAGGACCAGAACACAAAGCACAGTGCTCCACATGAGCAAACCCTCTAGAAAAGAACTCTGTTTTCCTCTATAAAAGGACTGCATTTTCCATTCCTGCTCTAATAAGCTCCAAAAACTTCTGCCTTGAGCTGTCTGCAATGACAAGTGAACACTTTTTTCCCAGTTATCCCAGGACACAGCTGTGCAGGGAAGCAGTTCAGGTTAAATATTCCAAACTTGCTGATATTGCCATACAAGTAATAAAACACAGCAGTGGAATAAATTCCTTCCTGCAAATGAGTTCTCACAAGCCTGGCTGTCTTTAGATTTAAGAACAGATTTTTTTGGCCCTTTGTTGCTATGTTCTCCTGTTTAACAGGGATGTCTGTTCATTTTTAAGTCACCCTCTCTTCCCACAGCACAACTCCAATAAATCCTACTGAAAACAAGCCCACCAAGTGCACACATTTTCCCCAGGGATGGATGAGTGAGAACAAACAGCCCGTGTGAGATGCTGTTCTCACCTTGTCAGTGCAGCAGAGAAAGCAAAGCACAGAGATCTCTAATTATTAGAGCTGTGTATAAAATAATGCTGACACAGTTACAGGAAAAGTGCTTTTACCAGCACTGTTTATTTCAGCTGGGACTCAAGAAAGAGGCAGTTTGGAAAAACTGCCAGAAGCAGCTTCACCTGCACTCCAGCCTTCATGAGGGGTGTCCAAATAATGCACAAAGTCTGTGGCACAGATAGACCCATGGACAGCATCAAGGACAGAAGATGCAAGTTTAGCTCTGGCTGTCCAGAGATGGGAAAACCACTCATTGTTCTGACTGATTCTCCTTTTAGCTGCCAGCAGTGGCCATGATCAACTCCCCAAATGTCATTTTGGCTCCCTCTTTATCAGACATCACAGCTGTGATGTGATCACAGAGCAGCTTCTGCAAGGAGTGCACAAGGTCACGAATTCCTGCTGCTGTCAAAGCACACAGGATGGGAACTGAGCTGAAAAATAAAAACCACCATGTGGACATGGAATTTTACATTACAGGGCACACTCATTCCAGTAAAATAGGAAGCAATGTAGAAGAGGAATTTGTGTTGGTCCATGAACCTGCAGTGTAATCTCTGAGGTAGTAAATACCGTGAGGTTAAGCTGCACTTAAACAAGATCAGGAGGGTTTCAGTTTGGATTTATCAGATTTACAGATTGTAAAACTGAAAATAAATAAATAAAAACTGCTGTCTCAGCTGAGCAAGATCAACCTAAAAAAAAACCAAAACCCAAGCAACCAACATAGTAACAACCCACTGCTGTGGCTGACTTGAGAAAAAGATGCAGCAGTCACTCTTCCAGGATGCCCTAAAATAAGGTGATCTCGTTCCCTGGAGTCCTTATGCTCTGAACAGAGACAAATGACTTTGAAACTGTCACCAGAAATGTTTAGAGTCTCCCTCCAACCTCTTTGCTCCACAAGAGAGCTATATTTGTTTTTAAAAAACCCCACAAACCAGGAATGTGTGATAAACACAACTTCATGTGTAAGGTGATGCTACAACAGCTTGTGCAAGCTGGGATTGCTGACTCCTTTTTTTGGTCTGGGCAGTAAATGTAAATTCAGACATGTCTGCTGCAGATCTTTTATAATCTGAATATCCTCCTGTGGTCCAAAGCTCCCCAGAAGCTGCTGTGGGTTGCACACAGGGCACCACCACTGCTTCAGCTTCACATCACACCCATAGCAGCAATAATGGATTTATTACTGCACCAAGGGTCATTCTTTAATGGAACCTGCAGCAGATTAATGGAGGAGCTGGGTCTTAAAAAGGGCAACTAAACCCAGAAAATAGTCCAATACATTTATTCTAAAGTAACTAAAGACCCAGGAGAAGCAACACTCCCATTTTACACAGCTTCACCAGGGTTTTTTAATTGTTTAAGGCATAAAAAGGATGCTGTTCTGCATGAGAGCTCTCAATAAACAGCATGTGAATGTAAGACAGATTGGAAAAAAAGTGACTTTCTTTTAAAAGTTTTAATGGCAATGACTATTGAACAGTCAAAAGAATTTTAGATCAGAGGTTTTAACTGCAATCAGTTTCAAACACAGACAAGTTCTGTGTGCACATAAAATGCAAAACCAGCAGTTCAAACACGGATTATAAACCCAGATAAGCTTCAGAAGTTGAAGACACCTGATAGTCATGGTAAGAGATTTGGAATTAAAACAAAAAGGTTTGCTTTACACTGCCCAAGAAAAACACTTTGAACCAAAGTCATATGGAACCATAAAGAACCAAGCATAGAAAAAAAGAGGTATTTTAATACAAATAAAAATTAAACTCAAGGAAAGTTACAACACAAACTTTTATCTTACCTCTGTGCATTATTTTATGCTTTTCTCTCAGATATGTGAGTCCTTTTATTACCTAGAGACAAATGAAAAAGAAATTAATTTAGGAAGCAGAAGAGAGAGTTGAATGCTTTGAAATCCCAAGATGTAATCACTGCCAATCAACACTGAGTTTTAATTTGTACCTCCAGCTCAGACTAGAAAAACGAAAAACAAACCCAACCCCTTCCTGGAAGTTCTGCATACAGAGCTTGCTGCAGAATGGAGAGGAAAAGGTAATATTGAAAAATAAGGAAGTGTTAATTCAGCTTTTATCCAGAAGCATCAACTGATCCAAAAGCAGCAACTCCAAGCACACAACCAGAACCTGTTACTCATTCCAGTGCCCACGGTTACCACGTACAGAGATGCTTTAGAAAAGAAACTGAAAAATGAAGAAACACACTGAAAAATCTGGGAACATTCCCTCATCCCTCAGCCCTGGATGTGGAACTGCCCACCCAAGCCCCAGAGATGCCATCCCCATCCCTCACTCACCGCAATGCTAACTTTGCCCAGGATCTGTTCTGGAATTCTTCCAGCCTTTTTCAGCACTTGATCCAAAGAGCCACCATCCTAATAAGAAATATTTGAATAGCCAAATTTGAGTCAAATTGCTTGAAAATATTTTAAGAAGGGCTGTAAAGGGAAACCTTAATTTGTTTAAATTAAAAAAAAAAAAATAGTTGCCCTTCGTGTTTGCTTTAACAATGATGTGGTGCAAATCTGAAACAAATAAATCTCTCCTCAGGAGGAATCAGGGTTTGTGTTTATTTTAAACAAACATTTGGCCACTAACAACATCCACTCAAATAAACACTGCACACAATGCTCTTCCACAGCAGGTTTGGATCTCCTTAAGGAAGCACTGTCCACAGAGAGTGACAAGCAAGCAGGAAGCATTTCACAGGTTTCTCTAATTTTCAGTCCAATGTATTTTTTTTTTCTTGTCACAGCCATCCACAATAATCCTCCTCTTCCAAAGAGAGAAAGAAAAGATTTTATTGATCCTGATTATGGGGCTGAAAACTCATCATACTGGAAGAGACAGAGTTTTCTGCTTGAAAATCCCAAAATGATGGGGTTGGAAGGGACCTCTAAACCTGAGGCAGGAACAACTTCCACCATCCCAGAGTGCTCCTGTCTGGAGCTTGGGCACTTCCAGGGATCCAGGGGCAACCCCAGCTGCTCAGGACAGCTGTGCCAGTGGCACCCCAGGATCAGGAGAGAACCCACAGCAGATCCTGCACAGCAGGAGTTCCCTCTGTCAGTTCTGCAGGTTCAGGGTGACTCTGCCAAGGATGGAAGGTTGGTTTGGCACAGAAAAGAACCAAAATAGGGAGAAACGTTTTGAAGGTTCCCTGGTAAGCCATGGCCTTGTTTATTAGATTAAATAAACTGCCTGCATGCACACACACACCCCCAGCAAAGGCAAATATATCCCACTGTTGCTAAGAGCTTTTCAAAAGGAAAACTGGGAAAAATGCTGTTTATTTTTAGCAACTGATTCAACAATAGACTTGTGCATAAGGTCTGGATTCTCTGGAGCATAGAACATACAACCCAAAAAGAAATTGAGAAGTTGTTTCTCAAATTTAAAAACCATATCCTGTTATCTGGATCAGCACTGGATAACTCCCAATACTTGACATAAAGATCCAACTGGAGTACTTAACTGCCTTCTGCCTTAACCTCCTCTTTGGAAGTTTCCATCAACATTTACACATGGTGAAAGCAAAAAAAAAAACTGGAACACAAAGATTTATTATTTGAGGACTAAAATCTACAACTCTTATGACAAGGGAAGTATATAAATACTTATCTGATCACATTATTTTTGTAAAAAACACACCCACATACTCCACACTTGATTAAAAATACACCAGTAGAAAAAAAATATCTCTAGAAATCTCTTGTTAAACCAGTCTGAATTTCTGGACAGCTGTCTCTGCTGAGACACTGGTATATTAACCATAATTTTGTACAGAAAAAGCCCTTCTTTCCCTTTCCCTGAGGACCAGCTCTGATCCTAGACAAGGCAAAACACAATTCAGCTGCCCCATGTTGGCTGCAGCCTTCAGTGTCTTGCAGGAGCTGCCTCCAATCCTTCTGCCTGTTAAATACCTGCTGCTAAGCAAAGTTAGGCATTGATCTTGAATTTAGGTACCTAAAAATATCAAACATTCAAGTTCCATTCCTGTTCCACCTCCAACTTTTTGTTCATAATCCTACTTAGGTTTTGTAACCCACTGCTAAAAATAAGATTTCTGAGTGGCAACAACTGAAAAAAAGAGGCCACAATGGAGATTTTCATCCAATCTTTTATCCAAAAAGAGACCAAAAACTTCTACCAATGATCTGCATTAAGCTTAAATTAAGACTATAATTTAACTAACACCATCTCTCTTGATTTCATAACTTATTGATTAGTTGTTCTAGGTGTAAAATGTATCCAGTCTGGCTTGGACCAGATTCAGCACTGAGCCACCAGATTTCACCCTGCCTTCTCTTCAGTTGAAAATGTTTGCTGTCAGACATAATATTCCCTGGCAGAGAGATTACTCCCTGCTTAAGAACCTACAAACCCTGACTGCTGCTGGTGATACTCTCACTGACAAATAAATTGAGACTCTTTAGGTCTTTTATTTCTCCACGTGATCTCTTGGATCACCAGCTCTTCTCTGGAATGTGCACACAGGCTCCTTCAGCAGCCGCAGCTGTGCACATCTGTGCCATTTAACATACTCTCAAACAACGCCCAAACAGTGGGTTCTTAACACCTACTTTCCTATTTTTTCCACTCTTCCTTTCAGTTTTGAGAGCTCAACTTCCATATTCCCAGCAGGAATTTGTATTTTGGGGGGTGCACACCTTCCCTTGGCTCTCACATGCCTGAAACCCGGATTGTGAGCGCTCGTTCCTAAGCAACCATCGATTCCTTCTCCAAATTCTGAGGGACCAGAGAAGCATTAAAACAATCACATGTACTTTCCAGAAAAAATACAGCTTCTCTCCAAAGAAACAGTTCTTTTCAGAGGAAAAAAAATAAAGAGGTCTTCAGCTGTACTGGGTTTTGTGTTGTTAAAAACCACCACCAAGTGAGGCAACAAATCTGACTGTCCTTTAATTACAGAAAATTTACTTTTCATGTTTTGAGTCCATATGGCTGGAGAAAGGCAAACAGATGTCGAGAAGAATGTGTACTTTGTATTAAAATGAAACACGGTTAGAAATATTTTTTTGGCATTAAAAAAGTTGTGTAAGATCCCTCTGGGCCTGTTCTCTATTCTTCATGTTTGCATTTTATGTAGAATTTTAAAAAGGGACAAAACATGGATTTGTATAAATAAGGAAAAAAAATAGAACCTGCACAGCTGCAGTATCAGTGATCTGGTCCATTCTGCAGAAAAAAACAAAGCTGAACCCCAGTCAGAGCAAGTGTTTAAGTAGCAGGAGCAGGTAAATATTTTGAAATACAACAAAAGGATAAAAGAGAAGCAATTGGGAAGTTGCATTTGTGCAGGGCAGACACTGGAGGAGTGGATAAAACATCTCCTATCAATCCCAACCTCAGATTTGCAGAGTAAATCCAAACCCACATCTTCAGTCTAGCAGAGAACTTTGGTCACAGCAGAGCTGGTGGCACTGAGGGTCTGCAGGAACGCTTGGTGAACGACCCCCAGGGAAGAAATTTTCTGAGCACTCCCCATGTGCTCCATGCAGATGGAGATCTCCCCATNNNNGCTCCATGCTATGGAGATCTCCCCATGAATGAATAAGCCATTTCTGAGCACTCACCATGTGCTCCATGCAGATGGAGATCTCCCCATCACTGTAGAAGGCTCCATAGAAGCCCACGATGTAGGGAGAGTTGCACTCGTGCAGCACCTGCAGCTCCCGGATGATCTGGTTGCGGATGGCTGGCTTGATCTCCAGGTGGATTAACTGCAAAAGAAGCCCACCAAAGAAAATAAAATCCACTCCTCAGCACTGATTTGTGTCATTCAGAATGGTTTTCAGTACCTGGCAGGCCCTGAGAATGCTCTGATCTCAGAGCTGACTCTGCTTTGAGCATCTCATGACCTCCAGAGGCCCTTTTCCTCCTGAATTATTCTACAATTTAACTGTAAAACAATCCATCCTTGTTTTCCTAGTGGCCAAGGGAAAACACTACAACATAGCACCCAGGAAAAGGCAGGAATTCCATCCTCCACAAAATACTTCTCCAGCAGAAACTTTTTGTTCCAGCACATTTCCTTAGGGAAATGTGTCAAAGATGCACTGACTCAGAGGCAGCTGCTAAAAAATATCTGCCCAGGTGTTTGTAAAGTGGAAGGAATGAGCTAAACCTCCAATTAAAATTATTTTAATATTTTTTTCCAATATTTTTTCCCCACTAGACTGTTTATCCCATACAATACAAGTGTGTGCCTTATGTCAAAGGAAAGATTGTGGAAAGAGAATTATGGAAAATGAATGTTGGTTAATAAATGGAAGAAAAATAGCAATTCAGCAAACCTCTCAGTTGCATCAAATATTAATGAATTGGGGCAAAATTTCCTGTTAAACCTACAGCAGGTGAAAAACCAAAAATCAATTAAATTGATTTAGTTCAAGAAAACCTCAGTGACTTGTGCATTTTGTAATTCTCACATCTCAGAATTGGGCATTTTCCTTTGCTTCTCCCCAAACTGCCAGTGTCCTCAGCATAGTTTATTCTGTTCCCAGGGATATTGAGAGGAAGTGAAAGCTTCTCATGTAAACAAAATGAGAATTAAACCACCCAGCTATTTCAGTCAAAAAAAAAAAAAAAAAAAAAAAAAAAAAAAAAAATCAGTTCTCCTGCAAACTAGGTCACAACTGCTCCAGGTTGTAAAGCATGAAAAATACTCTCAGAGAAGGAAAAATCCCTTCCTGCACAGCAACTGCATCCCAGGATGGAACTAAAGAACAGGAGATGTCACTGAACTCCAATGCATTCCCTCATTCCCATTGTTTTGAGTTCTTTTCTTCTCCAGTCTCATCCAGAGGCCCTTTTCTGCTGGGTGCCTATGAAGGAAGCTCTTAAGACAGGTGATACCTTTTACATTCCTTTAAACTGATCACCCAGAATACAGAATATTGTCACTTTTGTCTAATTTATAACCTTCAGTAATTTTTCAGGCCTCCTACCCCTGAGTGAGAGGGAAAAAGGAGGAACAAATGCCAATCCTTTCATTACTAACACACGTGACTCTATTTCTGAAAAACTGGGAAGTTCACGTAGGATGAGGAAGTGCAACCTTTCCTGCTTTTGGAAACACATCCCCCTCTCTGAAAGTTGGCATTAAATAGCAATTTTTGTGTGTCAACACCAATTATTTCTCTAAATAAAGTCACTGTATTTCAGAGACAGCATCCTCTACCAACACCCTCCCCGAGCTGCTCTTTCTGATCCCCTCACCTTTCTTGCCATTATGAGGCCAGAGGGTTTGTGAGACACTTTGAAGACCACGCCACCATTCCCTGCTCCCAGCTCACTGATCTTCTCAAAGTCATCATCCTTCAGCTCCCCAACCTTCTGTTTCTGGGTGAGGAATGCTTCCAGGCGCTTTCGCTGCTGCTCATCCAGCTCCAGCTCCTCCAGCTTCTTCTGAAGTGCTTCCAAATTTGTCCTGCACAAGAAAGAAGCCCAGGATTGAGCAGTGCTGTGAGGGGAAGAGTAAGGGAGCAGAGGTCACAGTTAAATCACTCCATTCTTGCACCTGCACACGTTATTTAGAAGGACCCAACCTGCACAGTCACCCCCATGAGATGTGTTATTGCAACTCTGATTTAAGTAAACTGTTTTAATCCAGATAAAACAATGACAAACACAGGATACCCAGCTTCCCCATCCGTGAGGTCCTGCCCAAATCCAGGCATGTTGAGTTTCACCACCTCCAGGAGTGGCTTAATGACTCTGCATTTCTGGTCAGAGCGAGCTCCTGAATCACAGCACAGCACTCCAAGCTATTTTTAGTTGTGTGTTTTCAAGGTTGTGTTGTAATTTCCTACAGAGTTTGCCTAAATGTTTTATTGACTGATTTTCACAGGACTGTATAACCAACAATTCATTCAGAAGTTTCTCATTTAGGTGTCAGTAAAAAGTCATCAAGCCCAGCCAAACACACATTCCAAACACGGTCACTGGAAATGTGGAAGTCTTTGGCCCAAAGGTTTTAAGCTTATTTTCATTTTGGTAAAGGACACATCTGCTGGAAACCTCATTTTAACATCTTGAAGCAACACAAAACAGAAAAACAAAACTTTATGCAGGAGTTAAGTCTGGAACTACAGACAGAAGTTCAGTTTTCCAGGAACATTTTAACAACTTCAGTTCCTATGGAAACACTTCATTCCAAAATGACAACTTAAAGGCTCCTTTAAAATTTCCTGCTTCCAACTGCAACAGTAAGTGGCTGCAAGAGTAAATATTTAACAGCAAATAGCTGTTTTGCTTCACCAAATTTAATGCAATGTTCTCATGGAATACAGTGTTGCTAGGATGAAGAATTTGAGGAAGAGAATCTATTTCTTCAGAAGCAAGGAGAACAGAACTACTTTCCATAAAAAATATAAATTAAATTTCACCAATAATCAAAACTATTTCTATTCATCACTTCATAAAATGTTCACTTTGAAAACGTGTTGTACAAAGGGACATCCTCACACCCAGTGAGGAGCTGGTCAGCTGAGAGGATACATGACTACTACCACAACTGTCTCTATCTTACCTTAAAAATGAAATAACTTCACCAAAGCAAAATTATTTTTATACCATCTTTTAAAGAAAACATCATTTCTGTCCTCATACCATGTTTTCTACCTGTACAATCACCAATAATCCTGGAGTGTCCCCACAGACATGGCTTACAAGACATGGCTTACAAACATGGCTTACAAGAACATCCAAGTTCATCTGTTTTACTGATTCTGTTTTAAAGACGAAGCATTAAGAAAGAAACACATTTTTTGAAATTCAGAAATGCAAAACGGAATGATTGATCACTGGATTATTTTTTTTCTCCCATCAAATGCACCCAGTGAAGCAAACAAATTGCAGGCTGAAGTCCAAGTGAGGTGTGTCTTTCCTGGGATATACCTGAGCCAGCTCTTCTTACACCCTGATCACAAGAGAAAAGCTGAGGCAAAGTCAAACACCCCTTATTTTCCTGCAATAAACTCCAGAGTAACAAATGCTGGACACAAACTCCATGTTTTACCCTGGAAAATTATTGTTGTGAGAAAACATAACTCAAATCTTCACTACCATTTACAAGCTTTGAGAAGAAACTTGCTGTCATTTTAAGGATTACTGAATAAGGCAGGGCTGTCCATTTGGAATTAAAAAAAACAAACTAGAGACACAGAAACAGGATGCAACAAGGCTTTCCTTGCTGTGCTTTGAAGAAAACAACTATTCAGTTTGTCTCTCGGGCAGAAGGGGGTTTTTGGCTTTGGAGACAACACAGAGATGCTTGAGCACATGACTTGGAGCAGCCAGCCTGCTGGTGTGATTGAACAAACAACTGTCGTGCTGCTGCTTTAGGAACAAAAAAAACTTGCTAGGATAGCACTTACCACATCTATTTAGTCTAATTTTTGTCTGGATAAAGCTTTTTTTTTTTTTTTTTTGTATATTAGTTGCCTGTTTTTCAATCTAAGTAAACTCAGCATTCACTTAAAACAGGCATTTCCTTGCTCGAAACTGAATTATTGCTGGGGTCCTTGCTTGAATACAAGTCAAGAGATTCCAAAGGCTCTCACAGATGGGACAGTATTGATCTCATGAATTTCAGCACCTCAGGTTTCTCCACCAAATGTGGCCACCAGTAAAATCACCAGAATGTTCTAAGCTCTCATGGTAAAACTTTTATTACTTGCAGTGACGAGCAATTAAGTTCTCAGATTTTCAGGACCAATTCTCTAACTGTAAAGTGAATTAATCTGAAAGATATGAACCCAACAAAAGCATTGTCAGAATCACTATTCAAAGTGTAACTACCAACATCTCCAGTTAGTTTTAGGATAAGAATAGAATTATAATAACTGAATGTCAGGCATCAGGAAAGAATTTATTTTTTTCATTCTGGTCCTTTGCTTGATGAACTGGGCATTAATCAATTTAAAATGCAGCTAGGTAAATAGAAGGTGTATTTTTGTGATCAAAACTGGTGGTTTAACTTACTCAGCTTATTTCCAGGAGGCAGAACTTTGGAAGTTTCAGTTTTTAACTCCAACTACTGTAAGAACACTCCCCTGACTGGGAGCTGGGATTGTCACCTGGAGCCACCCCAGGTAAAAGCATCACAGCAAGTTGCAAAGCACAGAGAAACAGGTGGAAAATTAAATCATTACACAGGAAGATTTACAAATTGAATGAAACCAGCACATACAGAAGAGGGAATACGTTAGGCAGAGGGAATACCAGGAAAATGTTCAGGAATTTTGGCAGCTAAACCAGCAACATGCTACTGTGCAACTGTCTGCCTCCAGAAGGAACACTGGTAGTTACTTAATCTTATATAAAACTTTTATTCAGAGACAAAGATTCCTATTAAAATTCATCACCATTACCTGCTGCAGTCTTGGAGTTGTGTTTTTCACTGTCAAGGCAGCCTGGCTTTGCCAGGGATCCATCAAAGCAGGAAATCATCAAATCAGCTCAGGGCTCCACGGTGCCAAGCACTACTCTAAAGCAATAGGTTATCATTTCATTTATTGCTAGCAGGTTGAAAGCCAAGCACACACTAAACTGCACCAGGGATGGGATCCAGCTCTCACAGGGTGATCCTTGGGATGAAGCCATAGGGAGGTCAGTGCTGCTTCCTCCAGTTGTTAAAGAAACAGAGGAATGCCACAGAACACCACCAGTAAACACCTTCCTTCTCAGCTGGCAGAAGGATAAATACAACAGCAGACAACACCTCTGCACTCAGGGCAGTGTCTTCACAATTACTGCAGGATTTCCCTCTCCCTGACTAAATGGAAAGTAAAAAAAACAAAACACCCAGGGCAAGGTTTTGGGAAAGCTGGTTGTTTCTTTCTCTCTTCCAAGGGCAGCATGAGGTACCAGGTGTCTTAGAGGAGGAATTCTCTCCACCCACATTTGATAAGGAATGATCTTTCCTATTAACTCACATTGTTTCTTCCTTTCTGTGCTCCAGGAAGTGTTCTGACAGTGCAGCATCCCCCTGGCCACGTGGCACTTCTGTGACCTCCCAGCTTCAAAAAGAATGCAGAAAGAACTCAAACACAGCCCATCTTCCCCAAACAGTGACCCCTGATGGGTGTGGAGAAACCTCATCTCTCTCCCTGTCCATCTGAGACCCTGGGGGAACCCACATCCAGCCTTTCTGCTGCCCCGTTGTGCAGGTGGGAAAGGTTTTCCAAGGAGAATCACAGTGTGTGGATGTGGGAGCTTTTCAGACTCAGGGACACCTCACCCTGGGCAAGTCATCTGGGAGCTTTAAATTCTCACTTCCCCACAGCCCCTCACCCTCTGCCAATGGCCAAAAGTGGATGCTTGGGTAAAAGAATCCTGGGTGGGCACAACAAGCTCAAATACATTCCCAGCATACCTCGAGTCACTGCTGCACTGAACATCCTGTTCTCTGCTTCCCAGACACACACGTGGTCCTATCCACAAACCCCTGGACAGTCAAGGTGTGTCATCAACACCATCCCATCACCAGGTCACGTTTTGAGCCCATCACACTGCTCCTTTAAGGGCTGGCTGTAGATTTTCTTTTTTTCCAGACTTTCTTTTCAACCATCCAACTCCCCCATGATTTATAACCACTAAACATGTACACATCACACACAGCTGGGCAGTGCAGGGACAGAGCAGTGAGTTAAGGGACAAGGAGCAAAACCTTATTTCCTACAGGCAGGTCGGGCAGGGAGGAGTCAGAGATTGTGCAGTGAGAGCACTCAGCAGCCAGAGATGGGCAGAAGACAAGTGGAGATTCTCAGTTCCTGATTTTGGGGACAGCCACTTCAGCATTGAGGAAAGCATTCCTGGAGGAGATGCATGAATATTTTAGAACACATTTGTTCTCTTGGAAGCAGTAACAGGAAGAGAAATAGTGCTTTTAGTCTGCTAGCACATAATGGCATAACAAAAACCAGAAAATAAGTCCTTAATTAATACTAGTACTCCAAATCCCTGGGAGCTTTTTTTTTTTTTTTTTTAATTCATATTAGTGCTAAGTTAATCATACACTCAACCCTAAAGGCTACAGTAAAGCTGTTACTCAACTCTAAAGTCTACTTCAGAGAGAGAAGAAAAAAATGTGGCAGGGGAAAAAGAAAAAGAATCTGAGAGTCTTTACCAGTAATTTGTCAAATATCTGTTCAAAGGCATTACTATCAGCACTGCAAGCTGAACAATTAGCATGAGTGAAAGCATCAAGAAGTACTTTCACTTTCAGATCTCCTGTCGCATGAGGATACAAAGCTTGGGGGTTGTTTTCCAGAACAGTGACATTAATGCTTTCCCCAAGCCCACACAACTGTCAATTTGGAGAAGAAAGTAGGCAGTTCACTACATAATTTCCATGAACAACCTCAATCAGGGAGCTGAAATTAAATATTAGCAACATGAAGACATTCTGTGGTTTTGAGAAGACAGACTACTATGTTGTGTGACTCTGCCAAACCTGGGCAACAAGACAAATTCTTATTAAACTTTTCCTTTAACAAGGAGCAGTTCACAGAATAAGATGGAAGATAAATGTAATTCCAGAAGTCTCCCAGCTCAGAGCATAGATGTCTGTCTGGGGTAACTCTACTGAAGCCTCATAAAACTTGCAGTCAGAGCAATAACTCGAAAAAATCCATATTCCCTATAAATGCAAAGGAGTCTGTTTTGGAAAAATACACTGATTTTCAATGCTTGATGATTTTCAATCCTTGCGATGTTTTAGAGGATCTTAAAAAATTTCCCTTGTACTTAGGTGGGATTTCTAAGTGAATTTAGCATCTGTTCATCACAGACTGGTTTCTTGAAGCTCATCTTGCCCCATCCCTGCCATGGCAGGGACACCTCCCACTGTCCCAGGCTGCTCCAAGCCCCATCCAAGCTGGCCTTGAACACTTCCAGGGATCCAGGGGCAGCCCCAGCTGCTCTGGGCACCCTGTGCCAGGGCCTCCCCACACTCACAGAAGAGAGAATTTTTCCCTAATATCTAACATAGCATCCACTTCCACACTGCAGTGACATTGCATGGCATAGAGTGAGGTTTAATATTGCCAGGAAAAAAAAAAAAACAACCCAGTAAGAGGCAGATATTTGATTAAAATCTATTTCTCAGTAAAAGGCATGCAAAACAAACTAATAGAAAAGCATTGCTCTGTCCAAAAGAATATCCTGCTACCCTAATTTAATGTAAATTCTCATTTTTCTAAGGCTGAAAGGCACAAGTTTTAAAGAAGAAAACAGACGACACCACTTCAAATCTCCTGTTGAGTCTCCAACCAACTGGAAAGCTGAACTTTGAAAATTCCCTCTAGGCTGAGCTCTTGGGGGGGAATATTTGCTTTAAACCTCCTCTTTCTCTTTAGCCTCACCACCATCCCATTAACATTTTATTTTCCTCACCTGAGCTAAAGCAGGTCAAACAACATGGATGAGCTGAAGGCAGAGGTCAGCAGACAGAAAAGCCAGATTCCAGATTCATGCCCTGGCTGCCTCTTCCCACCAGATTTTTTGCAGCTGTTCTCACCTCCTGGTGTTCCAGCCCCTTTATCCTGAGAGGCAGCAGGAGCTGCCAGCAAGGCTCAGGCACCCCTTTGGCATCCTGAGCTCTGTGGCTTTACAGAGAGGGAGTTGAGGGGAGGGTTATGAGTTAAGAGGCTTCCTCAGGACTTACTGTACCACTGCATTCAAAATTTGCTCTAAATCAACTTTGTAATTCAAGTTAAGAAATTCTGCAGCCATTTCTTCAGAACCAGAAATCCAAGCTCTCCATCTCCCTTTCATGTCTGTGCACTACAGATTTTTCCCAGCCAATACTACACATTATCAGGATAAAGGAACCACAGGGCAATTAAAACTTCCTTATGGACAGAAAAGTGAACTTATTGATTGGATATGTAAAGCACAACACAAGGATACACAGAATTATAAATTCTGATCATCAGCTGACACATATATTTGCCCAAGGCCTGAATTTCCATTGTTTTATGTCCCTAAAGTATAAGTTAAATATAATGACAAAAACAAATGGTGAACACACACATACACAACAGTTACAGTAACAGTATCTCCCCAACTCTCCCATGTGGCAGCTACACAGCTTTTGAGGGACACTACAATAATAAAAAAGATGAAGTTACAGGATCAGTTTACAAGGCCCCTGAACAGACCAGGATTAGAATTGAGACTCCTCTGTGCAAGGGCTGAGCCCAGAGCACAGCAGGACAAACTCCATCCAGAGCCACAGGGACCAGGAAAAGAAACTGCCAGAAATTATCTGAAAACAGACAAAAAAACCCCCATCACTGGGATTCTGAGAAAGCAAGGGACAGAAGGTTTTTTGCCTGTATGTCAAATGGATGGACTGCATAACACTGAACATTTGTCAGCACGGCCATTTAGCAAAAGAAATTAATAAATTTTACTTAATATCTGAATCGAGTGTACCGATACATACAAAAATATTCACATATCTATATCCAAAGAGAACATTTTTTTTCCCAAAAAGAATGTGTTCTGCAATCTGCTGACTCATCTTCCCACCACACTGGAAAAAAAAAAAAAAAAAGTTCTGGAAAAGCACAGAACAATGCTGAGTTGTACAAAACCCTGCAAGAAAGGGAGAAGAGTTGCCAGGAAGTTTCAAGGGTTTGTTATAAAAACCCACAAGGAGGTTTTTAAGAAGATTCTTGTTCATCCAAAGAATCCCACACTGTTGGAATATCTCCATCCTGGTGCTAAGGATGCAAAGTAAAATATTCTGCTCCTTTTGCATCCTCTGTTACAGACTCCACTTGATGCTTCCCACTGCTGGATGAGGCTGGATCCAGGTGGAGATCCCATCCTGAGCTGTCAGCAGGGA
This sequence comes from Certhia americana, assembly GCA_018697195.1. Classification (NCBI taxonomy): domain Eukaryota; kingdom Metazoa; phylum Chordata; class Aves; order Passeriformes; family Certhiidae; genus Certhia; species Certhia americana. The sequence goes on from CM031866.1 coordinate 776,076, forward strand.
GAAGTTCTGCTGGAATCCACCCTCCTCCTGCTCAGACAGGACTCAGGATGACAAAGACTCCTCCACAGATGTTTGCCAAGAGATGCTGAGCATGGAATGAGCCTTTCCCAGTTGTGCCCTTGCCGTGGGCAGGAAGCCTTGCACTTCTGTTCCAAAGTGTAACCACGATTTTGTCTGAGTAACACTGAGCACGTATCAAAGCAGGAATCAGCTGATTACTAATTTGTAGCGACACAAGTGATTAGAAAAAGAAATCTACTGCTTCCCCCCCCAAAAAAAACCCAAACAAACAAAAAAAAAGGAAGAAGTCTCTTCAGAAGAAAGAACATGATTCCCCAAAAATTCAGTTTTGCCAGCTAACATTTCTTTCTCTGAGAGACATTCCTGTGTTTTTTCTGCACACTTTACACAGCCCATTCAACCCCCAGGGCAATGGTGGGAGAACAAATGCAGCTGTAAAAAAAGGTAACACAGGCAAAAAAAGGGGGAGGAGCTTTTTTACCGGAAAATTTAGAACTTAGTAATTGAAAGGGAACAAATTACCTAAAGGTGAGATGGAAAGGTTTATCAGACCTCATAGAAAATTCCTTCCTCGGCTCATTTCAGAATATTTCCCTTGTATACAGTGAAATACATAATCAAAATCCACTCTAAAAACTGGCTGGTGTATTTCCTGCCCCACAATTTTCATGTTGGGTTTTCTTAAGTTAGTGCTAATGCAAAACCCCCTTTTCCAGGGGCCTTATTTATTATACCAATAAATAATTCAACTCCATGTTGGGTTTACCCAGACCCTCTCAATCCCTTTTTTTGCTTATAAGACTGGAAGGTCTCACAGATGATTTGTTCCTCTTGAGACAGAGACCTGAGACTACTCAATTAAAATATGTGCTACTCAGGAGTTGCTGTAATTTCTCAATTCCAGCCTCTCTCAGGCTCCCCGTGCTCTGTCACTCATCCTGCCAAGGCTGGAGGTGATGGTCTCATTCTGTCCCAAGCCACTCATTGCTACATAACCCATTCACAAATTAACTAAAAATACTGCACCTTTTCAGTGGGATTATTTCCCTGTGGCTACCCCAAGTGCTGATGGACAGAGCTCTGAAAACTCCTCAGGGCTCCTCTGGTGGCTTCTGAGTTCCCAGGCAGAGCAGACACAGGCACAGCCTGGAGAGGAGAGACTTCTGCAGAAGGAGCAGGCTCTTGCACAAGCTCTGTTGTGAAATCACACCTCTGTGACCGTCTGCAGAAAGGATAAGAAAAGCAGCTGGATCCATGAGCACAGCTGCACTTCCCTCACCACTCCTTCTCCTCACATTTCCGCAGCAACGTTTATTTTTACACCCACTTTTTAACTGCCCTACACCAATTCAAGCTTTTGGAAAAAAAGACACCTCATACAAAGTCAAGTATTCCTCCATTACCATCATTATGCTTAAATCTGACTATCAGAACATAATAAAACAGTATTAAATGGCTTAAAATCCTTCCTACATCCATAATTGTTAACAAAAAGCTGCCTACAGCCAGCAAGAGCTGCACAGGTCAAGGTGCCCCTTGCATTAATTTCTGTGCTAGCGGTGTACACTTAGTCATAATTTTTTTCAGCACAAGTCTGTGAGGTGCTGCAGGCTCTGACTTTTCATTATTTTATTATAACAGATCACATGTCCTATTAGTGTACTAAAGTAACATTAAAATGGCATTTCTAATTCAGTGAAGGACTATGCCAGGCTCAAGCACATTAAAAGAGAAAGCTGTGCATGAGTATATTTTAATTTAAAATGCAGTCTCTCGTATCACGTGTATTTGGAAGCTTGATTAATTCTTCATTAGTAAGGGATTAAAAAAAAAAAAAGTTTCTCTTTTTTTTTTAATATTTACAAGCTTGCGGTAATTCTACATGTATATTGAATGCAACTGCAATCCAACCAGATCAGTCATAAAATTCCAGGGGCTTATTTTCCAGAACACTGCACGCAGGCAAAAAACTCCCATTCCAAAAGGGGGAAAAAAACCAAACAAATAAAAAAATCCCCCCCAAAGTGAGGCAGAAATGACCCTGCAAGCATTAAAGTGAGCAACTCTGTGAAAAGCTTCCTTTTATTTAATCTCACATCCTAATAAACTGATAAAAAAAACCTACTCCATGGAGGACAAATCCTCTTGGAACAGGATCCACTGGGAAAGAGCCCACAATGGCAACTGAAAGCCCAAAAACCCAAAGCCCCCCATCCCTCTGATGGGACACAGCCTGCCCTTCTGCTCCTCAAAAACCCAAACTGAAGCTCCCTTGAGAAAGACACTGAAAAACATGAAAATTGCAGGAAGCACAAGAAGTAAGCAATTGTTTCCTTTGCAAATTGTAATATATATTGAAGTGCATACCAGTTCTGCACAGTCCCCAAACTTTTCTTTGCCAAGCAAACACAGGGAAGTTGCAGCAGCCATTCAGGGACTGGCTTAAATGCAATTTAACCACAATAAACAGCAACAAGAAGAAAAGGCTGGTTAATTAATACTCAAACTATGACTGGAATTTGCAGTCACCCATTTTCACAAAATTACTCTCTGGCTTGAACAGTTCTAAGGCACAGATTTGCCATAATTAAGGCTTTAAAAAGAGAAAACCCCAAAGAAACACATTGTGCCTGATGACTTGGTTCTATTCACCATTTGCTTCGGATTTTCTTTCTTTTTTTAAAAAGAAATACAGTTCCTAATGTGGTAAACACCTATGGACAGCATCTTAAATGCCTCTCAAGGGCCCATTTCTTTTTAGCACATCAGAGAAGATGTAAATTCTGTTGTCTACCTTTTCTCATCTAATTAAACACAAATTTCCTATTGAAGCTGATAACTTCCCATCTGAGATTTGCAGAGGTCACAGCTCAGGTTTGATTTGGGAGACACCAGTTGTTGCTAAAACACATACACAGTTATATTTTGAAAAGAAGAAAAAAAACCCACTTCAATCCCATCGTGTCAAAGCTCATAAAATACATAAAAGTCAGTGGCACTCAATTTTTTAAAAAGAATTGTTTTAATTTTTGTATTTAATCAAATCCCAGACACTTTTGGAAGGTTTATATTTTAACACCAGAGCTGGGAAAGTTGTTTGGATTTACCGAGACAAGTTAAAAAGGTTTCAGAGCAGTGAGTTTGACACTTCTCTCTGCCTTTTTTTTATTTTAAAGAACTTCATGAAGTACTTTTCTTTTCATGTGAACAAAAAAACATTCTAACATGAAAAGTGGCATCTCAAAACCTGCTTTTTTTCTGCTTCATGTTCTGAGGCTGGGTTGGCTTTTAGAGAAACAAAAATTGGGTGAAAACTGTCAGATATTCAAAGCAACAGGGAGTCAGAAGTTAGACAGGAACATAAACTGGAGATTTTTTCTTGTTTGTTTTGGCCACTAAGGCACTAAACTACCCCCAAACATTCAACCAGAACAGATTTCCTTTAATTAATTTTCGTTCAGGTTTGCTCAGTTGGTTTTTTTTCCCCTTCTCTGCAGAAGCTTTGCACAATTATATCTGTGCAGCTCCAAAGAATGAAATTAAATCTACAGCTGGTCAGTGTCATCTTGGTTTCAGCCTGAGGAGCTGGGGCAGCTCAGAGCAGCAGAAAGGTTCAGCCCTCGCCACAACTCCACGGGAAGTGTCAAAAAACAGAAGTGAAGCTCAGGGCACAGGAAAACCTTCCACAAAGTTGTCTCTATTGTCCAACTGGGCAGAGCCAGGCATTGGGAAGGCCCTGGAGAAAAATTATTTGTATAGGATGTTGTGGTTAAGTAATTGCTACAAGTAACCAAATCTGCTGTTGGAGAGAAACATTGTGAAATTTCCATTTAAATATTTGGGATGCATGTATTTAAATTGTAAGTGAACTAATTCCCCTTTATATTACATTGCCAGGGAAAAAAAAAGGGTAAAAAAGAGAAAAAGAAAGGAAAAAAGAAAAGAGTCATGCACATGAGACCCAGGCCTCCTGCACACTATTAAAGCCTTACACCCTGTGCTATAAGCTTTCCCTTGCTCCATCAATGAGCTCCCATCACCAAATAAGGATGAAGACAGAGGACAGGACAAAAATGCAAAGCAGGACATCCTGAATCATCCAGCCCCTTCTTTCATTTCCTCCCTTTCTGCCAGGAAGTCATGGTGTCAGAAGTGCTCATTCCTAAAAGCATTAAGTTACAGAAGCTTCCCCCTCGGACAGAGAGAGAGAAAGTCTCAGAATTCCAGCACGCAGCTCCCCATGGCCCGTGCACATCCGTTTGGGTCTGTGCCAAAATGGCCTTTGGGCCTCAATAACTTCCTTCCTTCTGGATATTCGGGTCCTTCATGCACTCACAGACAGGAATTTCATCGCCTCGCTCGGAATCTTCCTTTTTGCTTTGCCAAGTCATTTGAGCTCCTTCCGCGCTTTGCCGTCTCTGAAGAGCAGGGAGGCGTTTGCAGAAGGACAGGTTTGTGTATGCAACGAGAAACTGGAGCCCTCACATAGCCAAAATTCCATGATAGCAGGCTCGGGGCTTTAGAAAGTGTTAATATGGCAGTGCAGGGATGCACGGCATACTTGGAACGCCTGACGATGCACAACAGCCTCACAAACACCTGACTGAGGAACACAGGCAGTGACCAAAGCAGGGAAAAAACACAGAGCAGGAGAGGGGAGGAAAATAAACAGCTTTACAGATCAAAGAAAGGAAAAAGGAAACTGTTTTCCACTCAATTCCAAAAAAAAAAAAGTTTCCAAATTCTGATGCTATTTGAAATCTTTTACAATGAGGGCTTAAAATTAGCAGGATGAGGGGATATTTCCATGATTAATTAATCCTGGCTGTATATAGGACAACTGGTTGAGGAATTTACTTTCACTAAGCTACTTCTTTTAAAAATGCTGTACACCTCTAAGCCTGGCAAAAGCTGGGTATCAGATCTCGTGTGTGACACAGATCAGAAGTCTGGGGGACACACACAGAGACCCCAGCCAAATCAACACATGGAGCAGAAAATGAAACAAGGCAGTTCATCAGTGCAGAAAGGACTCAGCACTCCCGGGAGTCTCCAGAGGCTTCCAACAAATAAATGAGTACCATACACGTAAAAGCAATTTAAAATTAATGACATTTCTTGAGGGAAGAGATACGATATTGAGTATATTGGGAGTGAGGTGATTTACATCAGGTACTACAAGCAGCAAGTGATTGGTGCATCAGATTTATTCTGTAGAACAAGAACTAAAAAGCAAAGAGATCCCTGAAGACTAAATCAACATATTCCCAACTGCCTTGAGAAAATCGACTGGAAAGTGCTACCCAAGCAAGAATAAGAACACAGCATCTTCCCCCTGTCAATGCAGAAGAAAAGCTCTGTAATATTCAGATCATAATGCTTAGATACAATCAGTAACTCCTGCAAAAGAACAGTTTTTAAACAGCTCATCGCTCAGTTAATCATCAAAAGAGTTTGCTAGAAATGTCACAGCTAGAGCTGCTAGATGCTGAATTTTCTATTTTTCGGGAGGTATCTGCTCGGTTTCGGGGTTACATTTCTTTTGTAGTTGATTTGGTTTGGGTTGTTTGGGTTTTTTTGGATCTTTGGGTGGTTAAACGAGATCTGAGAACGTGGCACTGGTGAATACAGAGCACTTTAAAGCCCAAGACTTGCACATGTCACTGCAAGCCTGCCTCACATCCTCTGTGTCACCGTGGCACAGCAGCACACCGCAGCTCAGTTTACATCTCCCAGAAAGGACCGAACTGACCATACAGGGGCAGGAATCCGCTCCTCCAAGACGCACCTTTGTTTCAAGGCTCACTGAAAGGCTAGCCCGAACATCACCGTCTAAAAATCAAGGTGTGAACATTGACCCGTGAACCTCAAACGAAAACCTTCTGTAGCATTTCATCACTTCGAGGTGCTGCTGTTGTGTCTGCCTGACCGAGGTCACCCTGCCCACCCACATCCGTGAGAAACGTGCAACAGAGGCTTCACCAACAACATGCAACCATCTAATATGCAGTATTTTTTTCCCCCAGAAGTGTCCCCGTGATTAGCTCAGCCCTTCCCACATTTACAGTGTCATGTTTGTGTTGCACACAGAGGAGCTCCGAAGCTGTTTCTCCACACACACTCCCTGCCGTACCCGGCACAACATGTCAATTAGTGAAAAACAGATTTGCTCAAACTAACGATTGTTTGGGTTAAAGCCAAGGACGAGGCAAAACAAAACAAAACACCTTTTCTACAAATCTGCGGGTTCCAGTATAAACTCTCCCACACACACGTTTATGAAATATGCCATCGGAAACGTGTAATTTGGCATTACTAGGTAATTATATAAGCTAAGAGCCCAGCAGACACCATTACGGACTAGGAGAAAGGAGTTATACAAGTTTCTCCCTATTTTTTCACCAGGTTTATTTGCCTCGCGTATGTGACAGAAGTTTGTTTATTGCCGAAGGCAGCATCCCCTCTCTCCGAGGAGCACGCTCCGAGTACCCCGCACCCTGAGGTGCCCCGGGGGTCCCCGCCCGCGGTGTTTGCGGCAGCCGGGCCGGGCTGCGGGGCAGGACGGGCTCAGGAGCACCGCACCCCGCGGACAGCGCCCGGCCCGGGCCGGCCCGCACCCCCGCCCTCGGCTCACTCACTCTGCAGAGCTGGTCCCGTTCACGGCGGATCCATCCGGCGCCGGGTTCAGCTGGATCGGCCCGGGCTTCTTCTTCGGCATCTTCGCCCGCACACGGCGCGCAGGGGAGCGGACGGAGCGGCCGCGGCCCCACTTCGGACAGGTCCGAGGGACTTCCTGCGGCGCGGTAAACTCGGCGGGGAGCTCCCCCTGTGCGGCGGTGCCCCCGCGGGCTGCGGGCAGGTGGCCGTGCGGCTGCCGGACCCCGCTCCGAGCGCTCCGAGCTCCGGCGGGCACTGCCCGGGATCGGGATGTGCCCGGCCGGGACCGCGCCGGCGCGCGCCGCCCGCCTCCGCCGCCCGCATGCGCGGGGAGCTCGCGCACGCGCACGGCGGGGAGCGAGGCCGCGGGGAAGCGCTGCCCTCAGAGCCCTGCTGCCCTCAGAGCCCTGCTGCCCTCACACCGCTGACGCCCTCACCCTCACGGCGCTGCTGCCCTCATACCGCTGACGCCCTCACCCTCACGGCGCTGCTGCCCTCACGGCGCTGCTGCCCTCACGGCGCTGCTGCCCTCATACCGCTGCTGCCCTCACCGTCACACCGCTGCTGCCCTCACCGTCACA
>CM031866.1:783344-810032 GCA_018697195.1 Certhia americana
CACCGTCACACCGCTGCTGCCCTCACCGTCACACCGCTGCTGCCCTCGCCCTCACAGCGCTGCTGCCCTCACAGCGCTGCTGCCCTCACAGCGCTGCTGCCCTCGCCCTCACAGCGCTGCTGCTCTCACCCTCACACTGCTGCTGCCCTCACCCTCACACTGCTGCTGCCCTCACCCTCACACCGCTGCTTCCCTCACACCGCTGCTGCCCTCACACCGCTGCTGCCCTCGCCCTCACACCGCTGCCGCCCTCAGCGAGCCCTGAGCGAGGGTCAGGAGCCAGAGCGGCAGTAATCCTTCCCTGTCAGGGTGGGGAGGGCTTGGCACAGGCTGCACAGACAGGGCTGTGGCTGCGCCATCCCTTGGAAGTGTCCCAGGCCAGGTTGGACCGGGCTTGGAGCGCCCTGGGATAGTGGAAAGTGTCCCTGCTCCTGGCAGGGGGTGGAATGGGATGGGCTTTATGGTCCCTTCCCACCCAACCTATTCTATGACGACTTAAACAGAACCTTGCTTTAACATCAACTTGCTTCCACAAATCGATAAAGGACTGATTTTTTTTAAAGAGTCTGCCACTTAGTGCTAAAAGACGTGCAGTGTTTGGAGCAGAGGGATCCCCGAGGAGCAGAGAGGCAGGACAGGGGTGTCTGTGACAGCTGGGACAGCGCGGGTCACTCAGCCCAGGACACAGGACATGTGGGGCTGTCACCAGCCAGGGCTGGCTGTCACCCCTCAGGCAGGACAACTGGGTGTCTGTGCTCCGGTGGGTTCTTCTGGGGGAGCAAAATTGCTTTGAGAGCAATATACATCCTTGCTATGGTCAGCAGAACGTGTTCTTCCCTAGCGGTTCTCTCTCCACGAGGGAGAATTGAAATGTAAAGATTCTGTTGTTCAGCTGGGGATCTTGCAGGGGGGGTTTGAGGGGCAGGATTGATTAATATATGGAATATTAAAGCAGCCAGTGGCCCTGTTTGGATAACCAAGCCAATCTGGGCAACGTGTGCAGTTAACTATGACACATACGCTAATTATATGATAAGGAGGAGTTAAAGGAGATAAAGGAGTTCCGTGTATTTGACTTCCGTGAACAGGGTGACACTACAATCCTGCCTCTGCTGCTGAGATCTGTAAAGAACTTCGCTAAAGTTCGAGTTGCTTTATAAGATTAATTCCTCATTGTCTGAATCCAGCATAAGTCAGCTGAAAACTCTTTTAAGGCCTGTAGGAGTTACACAGTGAGAAGGGGCTTGCTGATTTCTGACACAGCTGAGAAATTCTTTCTGTTGCTACTATACATTTCTGTACCACACAGCGCTCCATCTGTCAACAAACACGACACATCAAGCAGAAAAGTCTCTGCAGTTACTCATGATTTTGTTTAAGTGGTAAATGAAACCTCTCACAGACACACGTGAGCCAAGAAGTGAAGCAGCACCGAGGAACTCAGCACTAAGGTGGCTTGGTACTGGTAAAAGAGTGAAAAAACCATTTTCTTTGGCAGTTCCATTTTTTCCTGAGATTCCCTAAAATGGTCTTTTTCATATACAAAACACGTGAATATACCACCTGAATGAATAACATCTTTCCAGCAGTAGACAGGTTTTATACTCCAATGAGTTTATTCAGACACAAAAAAAAAAGTGCAGAGTTAATTCCATAACAAAATTTCTACTGCAAATACTCTGGATAAAGAATCGGCCTGAATTTTGTGTGATTTAAATTTTTGTGGTTTGCAAAAGTACAGTTACATTTTAATCGAAGTGATCATTAAAGTTTTTACTGAAACTGATATATTGAACAAAGCTCCCCATATATAATACAAAAATGCTGAATAGTTCCTATCATCTTATCAATTTATAAAGTTAAAAAAAAAAATTAAGTTATTTTTTCACAGCTTTGCCATTAAAGACATATTCCCTCCATCCAATTCCAGATATTAAGGGACAGCTCCCTCCTCTGGAGTGCTTTATCCTTGCACTGAGAACACTGGAGTGTGAAAATACTGATTTCATCAATCTCTTTTAAAATCCCTTTGACTAAAGCACAAAACCCCAACATATCTTGGATTCATTGTATCTAGAAATTAATTCATGGGCATATGGATTGATACCACTGCAGAAATAATTTCTGTACCGTTGTCTGTAAAACAATAGGTTTAACTTCAGGGCATTTGTTACTAAAAGTTAAATACATTTCCCCAGCCAAAACAGAACACATGTTCTGGGAATTTGAATATTCTCCATGGAAGGAACTGTGTTTTGCTTTACAAACAGGTGTTTCTGGAGGTGAATCACAGAGGAAAAGATGAAGAAAAAATAGAAGGCACTGTAATTTCAGTGAGAGGCTTCTGAGCGGGGAGACTTTCTGATTTATTGATTTCACCACTGCTTGGAAAAATAGAATTAATTTGTCTCTGTAAATAGAAGTGGAACAAAGAAGCTTGTCTTCATTACCACTTTTTTCCCCCTTATAGAAACCAAACTTTTGCCTAATTTCTTGCATGAAAAGAAAACCACAATTACTCTATAGATAAACTGCATCTAAATTAAGCCAACTTTTCAAACCCAATTGCCACTTAGAGCTGCATATTTTACTGACAAAACACGTGCACACAAACTTCTATTTACAAGATTTAATACTTCTTAATCTATTTAGTGGTTAGCAAAGCAAGTTAGGGAAATGATTAGTCCCATAAAGCAATGGAATTTAAGAAGTCTGGTTCGAATTTAAATAAAATTGGCCAAGAGGATCAAAAATTATTTGAAGGGAGCTGACAGAGAGCCTGACAGAGATCACAACCTGCCTTGCACCTTATTTTCCTCAAGAAACAGAGATTTAAAAGAGCACTGAGGATCACAGCATAATTTTAATGCTTTGTGGCATACTAAAATCTTAGAAATTAATGTTTAATATCAAATTTAGATTAGATCAGACAGGTATAAATGTAAATAAGTATAAATCACAAACAACTGAAATTTGTTTAATCCTTAAGATGTGATTTCCCACTAATGCAGATACAATGGGAGCAGTTGTGCTGAGGCTTTATGGCATGAACAGCTTTGCCAACATAATATTTGGAGGTTTTTTTGCTGAGCAAATTCTGCTCCCTTAGGAATAAACCCTTTCAAGCGTGGAAGCAGGCAATTATCCATTTGACAGATTTGCTTTCCCATATATTACGTGTAACAAAGCAGGAAATGAGACTGAAATATAAAATAAGGTACTAATTTTCTGTAGTTTTTCTAATGAAATTACAGTCATCAAACAGAAACAAGCAGTAATATTTCCTTTTCACCTAAACTAGAAACCAGAAGTGTTTTCTAGAATAGAGGCAATCTGTGGGGGGTTTTTTGTTTGGTTTTTTTTCCTGACTTATTATTTTAGCAGCATGTGGCTGGTTATTCATTTCCTGAGGAAAAACCAATAATCAATGCCTGCCAGCATTTGCTTTTTATTTAATTAGGAACCTAGGACTGGTAAGAACCACCTAGGTCATCAAGTCCAGTTTCTAATTAAACACTCTTCAAAAATATTGATTAATCAAAGTTGCATAAATATGGTGGGTTTTATAACCCTGTGTCCTCTGCAGAGATTGTAAAGGATCTGCTTTTTATTTTTGGGGTTTTTTTTGTTGTAAGGATTTTTCAGTACAAAGAGTGACTGTTACTTTCAATGCAAAGAGCTCATCATGTAGGTATTTGATTTTCAATAATTTTATATGACAATTACAATATTTTGTGCTGGAAATTAGCAGCATTTGATCTATGATTATTATTAAATCTCTGTGTTAATTTTCATAGTTCAACTGCTTCAATCGATTGAAGAAATTGGCCATATCTAAAAAGATAAGATAAATTGATTCAGTGTTAAAAAATCCATTAGTGTGTTCTCCCTATTTTTAATATATTCTTGACTATAAAAGATGCTGCAGCAATTGGAAATACACATTTTAAACGTTAACTGTTAAAATAATTTTAACCAGAAAGTAACTACAATTGATTTTATCATACTAGAAGGAATACATTAAATTACCAGAAACATTGTATGTCAAATTTGAATTTATAGAGAAATAACAGAAAAGCAATTCCTTTAATGGATTAATATCTTACATTAATTTATATGATTTTCTTTAAACAAAGAGACTATAATTTAAGTCAGATACACTTCTATGGACTGAGCTGTAAAAATATGAGAACAATTTACAGCTCCAACTTCATTGAGACGGGAGCCTGGAGCCTCTCCTGTGGTCCCTGCAGCCTAAATCCTACATTGCATTTATATGTGCACAGCTGCCAAACTCTACGGCTCGGAGTGTTTATTTTCCAGCCTGGACAACTCAACCGCTCCATTTAAATTCCCAGAAGGTTCTGTCTGGGAAGCTTGGCATCGCTGCTGTCCTGGGTCCTTCCCTCTGAACCAGGGGTGGATGCCTGCCCTGGACTTGGGAATAGTGGGGGCACAGAGCAGGCAGCGATAAGGGGCCGAGGGAGCTGGGAAGGGGCCGAGGGAGCTGGGAAGGGGCTGAGGGAGCTGGGAAGGGACTGAGGGAGCTGGGAAGGGGCTCAGCCTGGAGCAAAGGAGGCTCAGGGGGACCCTTGTGGCTCTGCACAACTCCCTGCCAGGAGGGGACAGCCGGGGGAGTTGGGCTGTGCTCCCAGGGAACAGGGAGAGAAGGAGAACACGGTCTAAAGCTGCCCCAGGGGAGGCTCAGGGCGGACACCAGCAGGAATTCCCTCCCAAAAGGGCTGCCCAGGGAGGTTTGGAGTCCCCATGCCTGGAGGTGTCCAAGGAATTCCTGGACATGGCACTCAGTGCTCTGGGCTGGGGACAAGGTGGGGACCGGGCACAGGTTGGACTCGATAGTCTTGGAAGTCTTTTGGAGAACCTCAGGGATCCTGGAATTTTGTGAAATGACAGAGGCTCAACAATTCTGAATCCCATTCCTGGAGGTGACTCATCATGAGGCTTTGCAACACTGGATATTTCAAATTAAACACTAATCTCCAGCATGTTTTCCCTGACAAGGTGACACTCCAGGTGGCTGGACGTGCTGGTGGATGAGACCTTGGAGATGCCCCAGCCATGTGCAGTGGCAACCCAGAAAGCCAAGTGTATCCTGGGCTGATGCCACAGGGGGGGCAGCAGGTGAGAGGGAATTCTGCCCTGCTCAGTTGAGGCCCCACCTGCAGAGCTGCCCCAGCATTGGGGTCCGGCAGAGGAAGAGGAGAGTCCAGAGGAGGCACCAGGATGATCAAGGGGATGGAGCATCATGGGGAAAGGCTGAGAGAACTGTGATTGCTCAGCTGGGAGAAGCTTTGGGGTGACCTAACTGTGGCCTTCCAGCTCATGAGGGAACCTTACAGGGAGGATGGAGAGGGAGTATTTACAAGGATCTGGAGAGACAGGACAAGGGGGAATAGCTTCAAACTGAAAGAGTAGGTTTAGATAAGATATTAGCAAGCTATTCCTCCTTGTGACAGTGGTGCAGCCTTGGCACAGCTTGCCCAGAGCAGCTGTTCCATCCCTTGAAGTGTCCAAAGCCGGGTTGGACGGGGCTTGGAGAAAGCTGGGATAGTGGAAGGTGTCCCTGACGACAGCAGGGGGGTTGGAATGAGAGTTAGATGATGAGATAATCTGTAACATCCCATTCCGCCCTGAGCATCCCCGCAGCCCCGGGATCGCCTCAGCCGTCCCGCCCCGCCCACTGCGTTTTGGCGCCAAAACCCCGGAGCCGCCGCCTTGGGGATCTCGCGAGACTCGGGGCTCTGGCGGGACTGGGCGCGCGCGGGGGCGGCCCCGGCCCCTGAGGCGGGCTCGCGCTCCCTCCCGGCCGGAGCCGCCCGGGAAAGGCTGCTGGAGCTGAGAGAGCCTTCCCTGACACCGCCTCAGCGCAGCACAGCTCCCGCCGGGGCTCTGCGCTTAGCTTCACTCCAGGAGCCGCAAAAGGGGAATCCTCCTCCACACCGCCTTTCGAAGTGGGTGAGCTGGAAATTTGGGGAATTGCCGCTTCAGCCCCGAAGGCTTTGGTCAGGGATGTGAGTGAACGCGGCTCCATGGATAAGCGCTGTGGTCAGGAATCCTCTTATTTTGGTTAATTCCTGCCACTCGCAAGTAACTTCGACAAGTTGAAACATCACAAACCCTTATTTTATTCGGCTCAGCGGGGTTGGGTTGTGTTACCCTCTGTACGGTATCTGCTGTTTAATTTGTATGAAGATCTGGTTGGCAGATCTTGTCCTGAAATATATAAATATTGTATATAACTGAATTTTATCTGCTTCTCTGGCAGCCTCGCTGCTTCTCTTTAAATGCTTTTGGTGTTTTCTGCAGGAGAGGAAGAAAGGCTTCTTTGTGGCAATGTTAGATCCTTTAGAGAACAACTTGTTTGATCTTCCGGATTATGAGAACACAGAGGATGAAACATTCCCACCTCTTCCACCTCCTGCCTCTCCAGGAAGAGACGATGCAGAATGGGCTCAGGCTAATGGAGGTGAACACCCGGGACCCTTAAAAATCCCATTTTAATGCTGTGCAATCGAAATTAGTGCTGTTGGACCTTAGGGCATAAAAACAGGCAGAAGACAAACTGCAAATTTCAATCGTTAATTATGCGATGCTTTCCAGCTTGTGGGGAAAGTTTATTTTTGTAGATTCCATGAAAATATGTGCACAAAGAAATCTTTGTAAAACTCAAGCTCTTCCGACAAAATGTTGCTACAAATAATTTTACAGCAATGATCTATAGTTACTCCTTATGACTTGGCTTTTAGAAGAGGTGAGAGTGTTGGATGCACAAGTGGAAACCTTCAAATGTACCCTATACAATCCTAGGTGATGGCAATTGCTTTGAATAGTTAAATGATGCTATTTTCTTCCCCAGATCCAGATGGAAACCAGCAATCCCAAACAAAGGATTCTGCTGTGACCACACAGAAAGCAGTTAAAAGACCAAGGCCTAGATTAGATGCCCAGAGGTAACTTGATATAGAATATTTCTTTGTGTGCTGAGTTTGGTGTAGGGCTGTGGGAGAATGATTAAGGTACCTCTAAAACTGGTGTGAGTTCTTTATAATTAACAGACAGAATCCAGCTTTAGGTTTTTTCTTTGTTTGTTTTTTTTAATTCTTGTTAATTGAAAGAAGATAGTGTGGGTTTCAATTAACTCCCCCATTTCCTATTCCCAGGCTAATTTCAGAAAGGGGACTCCCAGCTCTGAGACACATGTTTGACAATGTGAAGTTCAAGGGTAAAGGGCACGAGGTAAGATCTGGTGAGCTTTGGGTTTGTTTCCTGGGAGGTTAATGTAGATCTGATCTGGTATGATAATCTGATACATTTCTGATATAATTCTCCCATTGAATATGGGGAGAATTGACAGTACTCTGGTTAGCCAGCTTCCCTGAACAAGCCCTGATGGCTTTTGGATTTTAAGAAAATCCATCTTTTGATCCTAAAATTCTTTTCCTCACCTCTAGAAGTAGAATATCCCATCTGTGACTCTTGTATTGTCCATACAAGCAGGGTTTTGAAGGCTTTTAAATAAAGAAGTGTGACATACCACTTGAGCAAAGAGAAAGCAGGACTTTCTCTACAAGCTTTCTTATTGTTTTGGATGCACTTAAACGTGCTGAGCTTATTTTCCTTTCCATATCATTATAGAGTTGGTTGTAGACAGAGGAGGGTCAGTCTCTTCTCTTAAATAACAAACAAAAGAACAAGAGGAAACAGCCTCAAGTTTTCAGGGAGGTTTAGATTGGTTATTAGGGAAATCTCTTCACCAAGAGTGTGGTGCAGCCCTGGGCAGCCTGTGCTGTGGAGTCATCATCCCTGGAGGGATTTAAAAAGACATTCACATGTGACACCTGGGGACATGTTTTAGTGGTGGCTTTGGCAATGCTGGGGGAATGGTTGGGCTCGGTGATCTTTCCAACCCAAACAATTCCATGATTCTCCTGGCACACTTGCAAGGAGCATCCGTGCTCTAAATGTTCTTGTTACCAGCAGGGGCACAAAGCAGAGGCAGTAAGGTGCAAAAACCTTTCCTAGATCAGCTTATTTGGATGTGTCTGCATTCTAAACATCAAGATCCATGCCAGCTGTGCCCCTGTGGATTTATTTCAGCCTGGGTTTGGCCCTGGTTGTTTAAGGACAATGCTTCAGGACCTGCAGCTGTTTTCCAGAATATGCAAATGCTGCCCTGAAATTGTATCAGTGCTGTTCTCACAGCCTGAGATTACCCTGACACTGCATTGTGGGAGGAAGAAGGAAAGGTTACCCACACATTTGTGCTGCTGACATTTTCCAAGCTGCAGATGCTCCATGTTTTCAGGAATTACTGTCCCCTTTCCCTCTGCAGTCTCCATTCTCTCTCAGCTTTGTCTTTTCTGCTCTAGGCAGAGGACCTGAAGACACTGATACAGCATATGGAGCACTGGGCTCACAGACTGTTCCCAAAACTGCAGTTTGAGGATTTTATTGACAGAGTGGAGTCTTTGGGAAACAAAAAGGAAGTTCAGGTATGTATTTCTGTCAGTTCCTCTTCATGCTGTTTGGAGTAGTGCAAGAGGTAGGTTTAGGGGATCCATTAGGCAGCAAAAGAAGACTTTTGGCTATGCATACTGCTCAGAAATATAATATTATTTCAATTAATTTCTCTCAATTTAGAGCTCTGTTTGGTATTTATATTTAGATACAGCCTTTCTTTATTTGAAATAATCCTCCAGAGAATTGGCTTCAGCATTTTCAGGACATCTTTAACCACAGCAAGTTGCTTAAGAGTGCTGGGACTGGTTGGGGTTTTGGGTATTGTTTGGTTGATTTTTAATGTTTGAACCTGCAAAAGAAGATGTGATAAAGAACTCATCTTCCCCTGGCTGGGTGATAGATGAAGGTCTGGGAGGATGATACACAGCATTGAAGGTCTGTGTGTCACGTGGACATCAAGTGAAAGGAGTATTTTTTCCAGAGTAATAAAGTGTAAAATGAACTTGCTGTGGTTTTCTCATCCTCCTAAAGTTGAACATAAAAACTGGCTGCAGGTGAAATGGCAGTGTTTTAATCTCCCACCCACAGACCTGCCTCAAGCGGATTAGACTTGATCTTCCTATTTTACATGAAGACTTCAAAAATAATGAAGGTATGCTCTGCTATTTGTTCAGTACTTCAGTGCTTGGGATTATTTACTTCCTTTCCTACTGACCACAAGTGAGTGATCATGATAGGCTTTTCTAGTGTAGAAGAAATTTTTGAGATGTCTCTACTTTGAAACCAAGCTTCTGTGAGTTCTGTGATGCCAAAACTGAACTGGTGCTTGCACATATGTGTGTAAAAATAAACAAAATTGCATGGGCTGCTGGAAGGAAATGGAAAATGGGATTAACCAGCATTGTTAGAAATGTTGCTCCAAAAAGCCCCCTAGAACTGCAATTCCTGAGCACACAGGTTTGTGTTGCACTCTTACACGAGTGCAGTCTGGAGAACTCTTGGATCCTATTAAAGCAAGAGTCATGGATTCATGCTGGTTATTCTCTGAGGAGCTGCAGTGCAGTCAGGGTGTGGTGTCCCTCAGAGGCAAAGTGTCTGCTCGTGCTGAGGCCACTGTTGTGTCTGTCAGTGCTGGCACACAGCTGCTGGGAGAATTCCTTCTGCCAGGGCCAAAACCCAGCACTTAGGATGTGAGTCAAGAGTCTCTCCCAATCAGAAATTAGACAAAACCATATTTTTAATTTGAGAGGAAGTAGAGTTCACATGGTAGTTTGAAAGAAACTTCATCAGCAGAAAGGAGGAAGTTTCATTGTCATTCCTAAGCACATGTGTAGGGTTTTGCACTCTACTCTCAGTTTCTCTTGAGAGCATTATCTCCCCTTTGTTCCATTTGTCTCCACATGAACCTTGGTCTCCAGCCCAGCCAGTGCTGGAATGGTGCTGTGGTGGCCGAGTTCATGAGTGGTCACAGCTGGCCTGAGTTTTGGGGTGCCCTGGGGACAGTTGGTGACACGTGGCTGCCTTCACTGCCGCTGCATTGTGAGAGCTGCTCTGCAGCCAGAAGCAGCCACGGACAGCAACACGAGTGGTTCCTGCCGACAGGGCCTGCAGAGTGATCAGATTGTTCTGTGCGATGGTTCCACACATCAGCCTTTCTTTGAACGTGGTGCTGAGCTGCTGTGAGCTGGGACTGAGGGCACTGCCGCAGCCTTCAGGGCAAACACTGCAGTAGGCATCTCACAGGTGTGAAATAAAAACTCAGGCTGGGGTGTTGTATGAACAACCCAACCTTCTTGGCAGCTCACGTTTCTATTCACAGGCTTCAAGTGGTGCAGAGGCCTTGTGCTCTCTTTCAAGGGGGCTCTGCTGCTCTCTGGCTGGGTGATGTTTGTCTAGCTGAGCTGCCTCCACTTTGCACATTTCAGTGCTGGCAGCCGAGTAAATATCTCTGTAACAGAGCACACTGAATTCAGAACTGAGTATTCAATGTATGTGCCTAAACTTCTAATTCACAGAGTCCTGGAATGGTTTGGGTGGGAAGGGACCTTAAAACCCATCCTGTTCATCCCCTGCCATGGGCAGGAACACCTTCAGTCAGTGTCACACAGCCTGGCCTTGAAAGGTTGGAATTCCTGTAGTGACTCCTGCCACTTTCTAAAGGACAGTGTTTTATTAATAGGGTTGGGAGGAAAATTACCTGGCTCTAAGGATTGCCTGGATTTCCTGTCCTGTGTGACCCTTCAAGCACAGCTGCTGTCGCTAACTCGGTACACAGAGCTGTGCCTCTGCCTTCAGGCATTGATTATTGTGTTTGGGTGAGCTCTGAGCACTTCTTGTGTCCTTTGAATATTGGGGATGTCAGCCTCGGCAGAAAATTGCCCAGTAAAATTAAGTTATGGAATGAGCAGCTGTCAATACAAAATAGAACATAGTAGAACATAGAAATGCTTTCAGAATGTTCTCTTGACTGATGTGTAGTGGATCTCTGTGGGTTTAAAGTGTTGATTCTGCCCCTCTTCCCCCTGCCACCCCTCCTTTTTAACCAGATGGAGAAGGGGTAAGCAATGGGCTGGATGCAGCTGCTGAAGATGCACATTCCCACTGTGGCAGTGCAGAGCTGAATTCCCTGCCGGCTCCGACTCTGAGCGAGGAGCAGCAGGAGAGGATGAAGAAGAACCGGCAGCTGGCCCTGGAGCGGAGACAGGCACGGCTGCAGGGCCTCAGCCAGTCCCAGCACCAGGGTAAGGAGCACAGTTCCAGTGCTGACAGTGAGGGCAGGGGCCTGAGCTGCTGTCACAGCTCTGATGGCTTTCCCAGGAAGCCATTTAATGGTTTTAATGGTCTGCCTGGAGTTAAACTCCCTGGTGGTTGTACCAAGCTGACGGCTTTGTCTCTGCTGAAATGCAACTCAGCCTCTTCTCTCTGAGCTGCCTTTACCACAGATTGGGATTCTGGTGATGGAAACATCAGTTAAACACTGCAACAGTGTCTGCTCATGGGTTTTCTTTTTTTTTTTCCCCTCAACAGAGCTCCCCAGTGGTTACTCAGAAGAGGAGTTTGACAGCCCAATTGCTCAGGATCCCACCGACCTTACTGAAGACACTCGGGTTCCTGCAGCCAAGGATGCTCCCACAGAAGATGGAGATGATGAATTGCAATGTGCCAGGGAAGAGCAGTAACTTCCCCACACTCTGAATGCCTTTCTTGACCAAAAGACCCCTCTGCTTTAAGTACTGTCATACTGAAATGTTGCTGGCTCTTGGCACTCCAGAAGCTTCAGGGAAGTTTTTCCTATGGCATCACTGAAGGACAGAACTCTCCTGGAAGCTGCAGAGGAGCAGCTCCCTACACCAGGAAACAGAACAAAGTTCTTCAGCTTCACTTGAGCCTATTTTCTGCCTCCCCAAAACAATTTTTAGGAAATGTTTATATGAGTTTTTGGACCTACTTTGAATATAGTTTATAATTTATGTTAAACTGAATTAACTGGGATATTGACAGGTCAAGTTGCTAATAAAGTTGTGTTGTTTGGGGGTTTTTTAACAGGTCTTTTAACAGGGGTACTGGATTTTTTTTAACTGCTTTTCCATTACTTACATATTTTTCATAAAAAAATGGAAGCTATTAAATTTCAGAAGTCAAACCTGAAATTCTTGTGTGAGGCTGTTACAAGGGCAGGGCTCCCACACTTCCCCCATCCCTGGGGTCAGACTTCTCTTCCCAGACAAACACCTCCCCTCTGGGAACGAGACCTTCTTTCTGATGCTGCTCTCAGCTTCAGGCTCTGCTTCCTCCTCTTCAGAGTCTTGGTTTTCCTTACACAACAGCTTTTCCCTTTTGTGGAATGAAGAGGAATCACCCCTTCCAAAAGCAAAAAGTCCTGAATTTCTACACTGGGAATTAAGCCACTACCCTCTTAGCAACAGGTTTTATTTTATGAAGGAATTTGTGTTTTAGATCCTTGCAGGGATGAAGGAAGTATTTAGGTTTTAAGAACTTAATTTATGGACAAGATGAGCAAAGTAATTTTTTGAATGATTTTCAAAAGAATTCACAGCACAGTTTCTTTAGTCTGAAGTATGAGCTTTATCAGGTATAAAATCTTTTCATAACTCATCTGTACTCATAATCAGATAAAAATTATTCTTATTTAAAATAGATTATTTAGCTTCTTATTGAAAGGACTCTGGAATATTTAAATAAACTTTTTTAAAAGATCCCCCAAACACTCGTGCACAGTGAACAGGAGTGGGACAGCCCCAGGCAGGTGGTGGCAGGTCCCAGTTCAAGTCCTGATGTCCTCTGTCACATCCAGCAGCGCCAGCTCCCGGATCTCCTCCAGCAGCTGGTACAGGCTGGGCCCCTTGGTCTGGCAGAACTCCCGGGACTCCTCATCCAGCACTTCCAGCCTGGCTTTCTCTTGGGCACGCTGGGCCTCCTCTGCACACTGGCTGACTTCTTTCACCAAGTCAGACTTCACTGCCTGGAAACTCCTCTGGGCAGCCTCTGTGTCTGCAGTGTGGTGCGGCGCGTTCCTGATGATTTCCAGCCTGATGGTTTCGGCGTGGCAGCGGGAAGTCTGCACGAGGATTCTCACCTGCAAAGCGATACTCTCTTTAAATTCCTGATGGTGCTATTTCCTTTTCCTCCCCTCAGATGAGATACTCACTGTGATGTGATCGAAAAGGCTCAAGGTCACTGAGTCTCCAGCAGTTGTGGTGGAGGTGATTTTATGCTGAGAGCGATGGAGGGATCCAGGCTTCCACTGGCAGCTCCCAGCCCCTTGACAGGAGATGACCAAGCCCTCTTTGTTTTTCATGTAGGCTGCACCTTTGATTCCATACCTACAAAGAGCAGAGAGAAGCTGTTCTAACCATTTTCAACTTTTTCAGGTCTCTTAGTTTTGAAACCCACAGGCTGGCTGGGGTTGTAGAGAAGCAGCAGGAAGGGGCAGGCACGGCAGCCTGCTAATCCTGCTCCAGGGATGCTGATAAATGTTGTTAAAGAAACTCCGATGTGAAAGCAGCATGGAGACAGTGACTGAAGTGTTTTGAGAGCAGTGCAGCAGAAGTGAAATAGTCAGTGATCCATTATCTTAGTGCTGGGTGGGGCCTGGAATGGCTCAGTGATGGGAGAAGAGCAGCTTTACAGGTTTTTCCAGACAGACAGTGAGGATACAGTTGTCCAATCAAAACCAAAAAGCTTCTTTAACAGCAGCAGAGTGTTTGCCCTGTGTTCTCTGTAAGGCAGCAGCCTTTCCTGGCTGGGCAGGCTCTGGCTTTCGAGCCTCACAGCCAACACCTCTGGCATGCTGGAGCTGCCAGCCGTGCACTGAGCTGTGGCAGGCTGTGTCCCCCCTCCCAGTGTTCCAGCAGCACCAGGTGTGATTGCCAGGCTGCCCCTGGGCTCACCGGGGCACAAAGACGAGCACACCGTTGGTACGGATGGAGTAGATGACCCCGTCAGCCACGCAGCGCTCGTCGCTCTCAGAGCTCCTGTCTCGGAAGTACATGCACTGGAAGAGTTCTGTGGATTGCTTCTGAGCACGCTGGGCTGCCTGTGAGCACCACACACACACACACACACAGAGACAAAAACCTACGTAAATATTCCAACAAGCATCTCTGGCTTGGATTTCCACAGCTGCTTTTTCCCATTATTTACTCCCTTACCTATTCCCAAGAAAAATTACATCTAAAACAAAAATCCAAAACAAAAATCCTACGTGCAGTACAAGTGAAGTATAAACACTTTTACTACCACTCTTAGAAGAAAACATATTTAAAAGAACCCCAAAGCACTACAAATAAAAGTCAAGTGATACTCTTAATTCACAAAAGCCACAGTCAGGACTGGTATCCCATTCCCTAGGGCACCATGGAGACTCCCACAAGGACCCCCTTACCCGGTTCCTGTTATTGATGTGTCTGCACAGTTCCTCCAGATCCTTGTTACTGATGATGTTATCCTTAGCATCCCCCGTGGGTCCCCTCAGGGTTGCTGCCAACAAGAGCCTGTGCACAACGATGTCAGCGTATCTCCTGATGGGAGATGTGAAGTGAGTGTACTTCTCCAGGGCCAGCCCTGCCAGGAGAAAGGAACAGAGATGGGAAGTCAAAGCCATCACCTGCCTCCCCCAACAGTTCAGGAATCTCAGGAAAGGCAGAGAAGTGACCAGATACCATAATGATGGAACTGCTCCTCGGGACAAGAGCCAGTGGAGAAGTACAGGGCGTTGGACATGGCGTGGGTGGCCATGGAGCGCAGCAGTTTGTTCACAATGGGATCTGAGGGGTCGTTTGCTCTGTCCAGAGACTCGGCCAAAGCCTTGTTAGACCTGGAAAAAGGTGTTAATTCCAAAGAAAATGACATTATCCCTGGTTATAATGGCTCACAGTTAACAACAGCAAAAAACCCACATAGGAGTTATTCATACAAAAATGGCAAGCAGAGTGATATTGAAACTTTCAATGCTGTTTAGTAACAGGTCTGCTCTAAGAAAATGTTTAGAGAAATCCCAGTTGTCTGCTGCAACCTGGAGATACCAGGAATTGGACAACCAGAGACTGGAGCACTCTACCCTGTGCAGTACAAAAGAGTGAGCTGGTCCAAACCTCTGTGTGCAGCACAAATGGAACAAGGTGACACCCAGGTCACAGAGGCTCTACTGATGTCCTTCACCACGGCCTTCTCATGTTATCTTGCCCAAGTAATTTTGAATTATTTTCAGTCATTTAAAATGACTACATTGCCCAGAATTCACCTGACTTAAACCAGAATTCTCTTACACAGGAAATAACAGTGCAAACAAGGCCACTGCAGAGCCTGACCACTGCACAGTGACTGAACAAAATTTTGTCTGGGCATGTCTAAAATTATTCAGCCACTGCCATTTGTAGTCCAGCCAGCAGAATGCAGGCAGCTTCTCCTGGTCAGAACATCATCACAGAGGTTCTGATAAAACTCCTTAAGAACTGCTATGCAGTGTCTCTTAACATTGAATCTCAGAGCTGGAATTGTTTAATAGTAACATGGTCAAATAGTTAATTGCTTAACTTTAATTACAGAACTTTAGTAATGAAAGCTACCGTGTGTCTATTGAGAAGCCTTTGGCGCTGGCACATTCCCGAAGCTCAGTGAAGAACTCCTGGCGTGGTGGAGGGTGCTGCCGAAGCAGAGCTTGGTGGGGAAAATCCTCGGAAATCCTTTTCGCCACCCAGTGGTTGGCCAGGATCATGCATTCCGCCACGGTCTCGTGCACTTCCAGCGGCTGCTTGGGGATGAGGTCATGGATATTCCGTTTGTCATCCAGCTGCACTCGGATCTCGATCCCTTCCAGCTCCAGCGCGCCGCACCTGTCCCGCTTAGCCCGGACATGTCGTGCTATGTCAGTGAGCTTGGATATGGCCCAAACCAGCTCTGCCAGCTTCTCCTGCCTCGTCCCCTCATCCAGGCTTTTCAGTTCCAGGATATCCCCCACGACACTGGTGTCCCCATCCAGCAGTCCCTGGGCTGTCTCGTACTGCAGCTTGTAGGCAGAGCGGATCAGGGTTCTGGTGTACTGAACCCTCAGCGTCTCGTACGAGTCCTTCTCCAGCTCCCACAAGACACTCACAGCGTATCTTAAAGACAACACCACAGTTCTGGAATAGTTCTGGTAGACTTAAACTCCCATTTCAAGCACATTCAACTCTTAGAAATTTATAGATTTAATTCTGGTTGTGGAAGCATCTTTTTCTTCATGAAACCAGTGCTCAGAGCAACAGCATTAAACAATGCACTTGCCTTTCAATCTCAGGCATCACAACTGAAATGAGGACCAGTTCCACAGCAGTATTTTCAATTTATCTGCTAAAGCAGAGTACCCCTAAGGTACAAGGTCTCCTTTATGTTACAGCAGAGCTACACTGAGAGTTATTTCTACCCATTTTTATTTTATTAGACAGATGCATCCACAATGAACATCTCTGTACCCTCAATATCCTCACACCAGCAGCCAACTGAGCCTGCAAATTGATACAAACTGGTCTATAAAATTCACCCAACCTGTGGCAGAACTGCAAGGTAATTTTTAATGCACACAACTCTTCCAGTAATAATGCAAAATGACTTGTAAAAGTCTCCCTGCCCAGAACAATTGCCAAGCCTTACCTGTCCACTCCGCTGAGGAGGGAGCACAGGTCAGCACTGAGGACAGAGGGCAGCATGTCATAGCGCCGGTCTGCCAGGTAATACGTGGTAGCCCTGGAACAAAACAGTTACTGCTCTTCCCACCACGACTCCTGGGGCTGGGGGACCAGCATTGCTCCACAGCCTGATTTGAAAAGGTTATTCCCTCAGAACACTCACAGGTGCAACAGCAAAGTCAAATAATTTAAACAGATATTTGTACAGTACAACCCTAATTTTGCCTTCCTTGGTATTTCAGCGGCCATTGAAGGCAGAACCAGGGCTGGAAAAAATTTGCTCATTGAAGAAGAGGTGATTTAATGACTACATCAAACATCTCTGCTGCCTACACTTTATACTTCTTTGAATCTACAAAGAATACAGTTCATGAAGTGATTCAGCAGTTTAAGTTCAAAACAGTGGCAATAAAAGAAAAAACTGAATGAAATATTTGCACATTAAAAGACAAGACTGAATATTAAAGTGTAAGCCTGACAAATACCTCTGGAATTAAATTCATGTAAGACTTAATTCCATTTTATGGATGTTCATCTCCCTTGGAATGCAAACAAGTGGGTTTTAAAAATACTTTAAGTCACAGATGTTAAATTAGACTATAAAGCAAAGAGGAGTGATTAAGGAAAGAATAAACTTGTACAGCTTTCTGGAAAATGTGTCCAAATAAAAGCAGAATGTCATTAGTTACATAATTAGCTTTAAGAAGTCTTTATTCAGGCCTGAAAGGTGAAAGCGTGTTTCTTCCTTTCCAAAGTTTCCTTAAGGTAGCATCACGAACTTCTGAGCTCCATAAATTTTCTAACTTCCACAGAATCACTTACCTTGCTCTGGCCTCAACATCAGTGTAGGAATTTGCTGCCACAAAGTGAGTGACATCTGCAATGTGCACCCCCAGCTCGAGGTTGCCATTGGGCAGAGTCCTGACAGAGAGAGCATCATCCACATCCTCACAGCCCTTGGGGTCAATGCTGAATATCAGGTGGGTGTCTCTCAAGTCAAGGCGTTTTTTCACCTCCTCTGGACTCACTTTCCACGGATTCTTTGGAGAACTCACTGGCATTTCACTCATCTATACAGAAATATTGTTGATGAACATAAATTTCTATGTTTTCTACAAAAAGATGCCAACAAGTTAGATTTAATTAGTTTTTCCAATTCTTCTTTTGTTTCATTTTCCAAGTCTGTTACATTTACTTTATGGAAAGTGTGGAAAAAATTGAAAATAATTCTGTGTATTAGTAATCAATGTTATTACTGTGGTGATACTGAAGCTCTGGCAAATATAACCACTACATATTGTTGTTTTAGTCTTCTTCTTTCAATTAATTGTAGGTATAATCAAAACTATCTATGAAATTATCTATAAATCAAAGTTATCTATGAAAACTGGCTCCTCTCCCAGTTGAAAACAAAGTATTTAAGACAATGATTTCAGTTGGATGAGGCTTTTAGGATCAGCAGCATAACCACATACTAAGGACAGAAAAATCTTAAAAGTCTAACTCAAAATTTGAATTAAGAGTTTGTAATTTTCTCCTCACAGAGATCTTAAAGCACTCTTGCCTTGAAAATCCATAGTATCAACAGAACCACTGATCCAAGAGCTTCCAGAAAAATAAAGTAAAATAATAATAAATTTTCAGCTTTCAAAAACCGACTGGTAACAAAGATGTTGAGCTGTAAGAGAATCCCTCTCTCTGAGAAACAAGACCCTGGAAATGAACAGAAAAGACTGGATCTGATGACAGAGACAAACCTGGATTTCTGAGAAGGGGGCAGCACAAATGCTGTTCTCCACCAGAATAGCTGCAATTTCCCCCTCAAGATCTCCAATTCTCCCCAGCACTCTCACAAAGTGTCCGTTTGGATACAGGGAAGTCGACTCCCAGGAATCGATGCGCACCACAACTCTGTACTCCTGCAGCAAGACAGCTCTGTTAGAACAGCTCTGTGCCTCTGAAAAGTACAATTTATACCCCTACCACAACCTGAGCAGAAAAATCCCAAAGCAAGTGGTATGTAAGTGCTCAGGGCAGCTGGACTGTGGCCCAAATTTGGAACTCGAATGAGCTTTGTTAGCTGAAGTGGTTCTGACAGGAATTGAACACAATCCTTCAAGGCTGCAATTGAACCTTCACAGACTTTAATAGTTTCACCATGTTTTTGTCAAAGAAAACAGCATCAGAGCCTGTAACACCCACACAGCTTTGGAGGAACACAGAGCAGAGAAACACTTCAGTTCATTTACCTGTAATGCTTCAGCCTGCTGGGTGCTGATCCGGATTTTGGGAATTCGGTAATCCCAAGGTGTCACAAGGACTTTCTGAGCATTTCTGCCCTGGGACTGGCTCTCTTCCTTAGAGGGGAAAGTGACCACATAATCTCTCCAGTTCTTTTGGATGATTCCAACTACTTTACCTTTAAATAAGGAACATGGTGCATTAAAGAGTTAAACGGACCCAAGAAAGCAAAAATGTGGGAGGTGCAGGAGATTCCCTGCTTTGCAAAATAAACTGATGTGTCCCCAAATCTGTCACAACTGCCAACAACATATGGTGTGCAGACAATACAAGTGTGTCATAAACTGTACTGTTGGCACAGGCAGATTTTAATGAGCTTTTATCTATGTAGAGACTAACTCATTGTATAGATTTCAATTGATACACAACATAAACTATTCAGAGATTCCCACTGCTGCTGAAATGTGGCCAATTCTAGTCATACAGAGAACTTTTAGCAGCAAAGAGCAAAACAAAATATGATTTCCCTACAAAAAGAGAATCAGCCTCTTAAAACTTTTATCTCTGACTTCAACAAACTTTTAAGATGCAGCTACAGCTGCAGAGTACTATTTTCAAACAAGACTCTAAGTTCCCATGGTACTTATGTCACACTGGGATACTTTTTCACCTAACATTTATTTTTTCATTATTTATCAGCAGAAAATTAAAAGGATGCTTCTCCTTACCTGTGGGCATAGGGTCACCTGTGGTGTCTGCAGGTGCTTTGTCCTCAGTCTCATTTTCACAGAGGGCAACAGTCCTTCCCTTCCATTCATGCACAGGGAGCAACTCAACCACAACCACATCCCCGTGGATTGCACGATTCCGAGCCTTGGCCCCATAAATAAGGATGTCACTTTGAAGTTCTGTATTTTAAATAAAAGGCAACAGAACTATAATCTGCTAAAAAAATTCAAATCCCTCCATTCTTGGCAGCATTCTGCTGAAATAGCAGAAAATTACTTTTCCTATATGATTTCTTCTAAAAAGGACTACTGGCAAGAAATTAATATTGCAAGGAAATGGAAACCTTTTCCTCTCTTCCTCTCTCTTTTTTTTTTTTTTTAAGGATCTATTAAGGAATTCTGTAAGTGAACTTTTGGACAAAAAGCAGCATAGGCTGGAATGAGTTCATGGTTCTTAGGCAAAAACCAGCATAGTTAAATTGTGAAAGCCACTGCCACAGAATTCTGGGGAGAGTTCACAATAAAAGAAGCTTTTAAAAAATAATGAGTATATTTAGCACTGATTTGACTGCAGGGTCTGTCACAGGAACATTTGAAAGTATTTATTAGTGAGAACTGGGCCAATGTGTCTGTGCAAGGGCAATGGACTATTCAAAGGTGCTGATTAGTAACTCATGCCAGAGACAATCCTGGATCACTTTGGATCAGCTTGATCCAAAGGTAATTTTCCAATTATGTTCACAAAGACCAGCTTCCCAATCCTGCCAACATTTATGCAAACTCTCATTGCAGTTAAAGGAGTGGTCACCTGAAGTTAGAGCAGAGCACAGGAACAACAATTTGTACCAGCATTTTCCTTCAGAGAGGGGCAGGGAAACAGGACAAGAGGCCAGAATATGGCCAAAGGTGATAAGAAAGAGGAAGGAGTTCTCCTCACAAGTTCCACCCTCTGGTTAATCTTCAGCCTCCTTTCTGGCCCATGAAAACCACACAGGCCCTGCAGTGTCTCAGCCTCCATCTTGTTTGATAACTGAAAACTTCTCACCTGTGTCTTTGCTGCCAAGCCCCTGAAGCCGAACAAAAGCTTCCAGCTGTGCTCGGTGTTTATTGACATTCAGTGTACCCTGGAAGAGAGCAACAAACCAATCAACAGAATGAAACAGTCACCCTGAAAATAGACAGCTTTAAAGGATAAAATTTTGTGGGTTACAGGTATTTCTACATGAATTAGTTCTTACTGATCTGTAGGTTATTTTCAACACAACTGTTCTCTCTATAGGGGGGAATGCAGGGTGCAGGACTTTAAGTATGCACTTCTGGAAAAGAATGGTAAATTCTTTTAAATGCTGAATTTATTTTTTAGATGGTAAATGACATTTTATTCCAACCACAGGCAGTGTAAGATTACCTTTGCTGCCTGCCTTAGCACAGAATCTGGCATTTTTCCAAAAAGAAAGAAAAACTTCGCATTTTATTCCTGCCTCGCTGCTGAAATTGCCAAGAAAGGAACAAATTACTGCCTCCAATACTTTAAATTATTTTTAAAAGAAGGACACTTGCCTACCAACAATCCATATTAAGGCCCTGAACAGCCATAAACCTGTAAATTAATTTCATTGACTGGGAAATCTCTGTGCAAATGAAGTTAGAACTGCTGCCTTTGTGCAGCACGATTTATATTTAAGAACGAGGTCTCAGTGCTTCAAATCATACCTGGTCTCTCAATTTACAGGTACATCACATATCAACCTGAAGAGAAATCTATAGCAAATTTTAAATCCCCAACAGCCAATCCTTACTTTAACTTCTCCAAGACAAAAAAAAAAAAGAAAAAAAAATTAAAAAAAGAAAAATATCCACGTCACAACACAGTGTAGGGGAAATATTTTGAGAATCCTAAGAATCCTAATCCCCTCCATCCTCTTGTTTTTTGTTCTTCCCCTCTTCCCACCATAACCATATTTCTTTCTCTAGTTCAAGCAATTCAAGGGACCAAGCACAAGACTGCATTGTTCTGTGTATATTCTCTAGATAACCAATACCTGCAGGTATCTTCCAGATTTGATCCCAGCCTCCAATACTTCCACAGATAAGTGCTCAGGATATTCTTTGCCATGGTTCTCTTGGCTTTCACTCTCCCGTTCACGCCGAGCTTGGACTATGGAGTCAAAGAGCTCATGGGCAGCCTTTAGGTCAGGCCAGAAGTTATCCAAGTAATTCTGTATGCACAAATAGAAATAAACAGAAAAGTATTCTGAGATCTCTGTTCTTTTAATAATGCATTTGGAAAGCCCATAATGGACAAGACTCACACTATACTTTCAAGTGGCAATGATGAGTCTGCTCTAAACCCCACAGATCTGTCCTAGGTTCAGCCTAATCCATTGCTAAATACAACAAAGGTCAATGAGTTTGGTGCAGTTTCTACTCAACATCCTTCCACAGATAAACATGCCATCCCCAGATCCCACTGAGTACCAGTGGTATCAGAGATGGACACCAAAATGAAGATTGAATTATCTTCTCAGACATCACTCAGCAGTCCAGGCAAAGTAACTGGCAGAATATTGTTGATGATTATTTAGGCTACAGCTGCACATGGACTGCTTGCACTCCAGATATAGGCAGCTGCCTGAGGGAACTGATCACTGCTCAGCAATGCCAAATTCCTTACAGACAAGGAAAAGGTCTCCTAAGGTTTCCTATCCTCAGAGCTGCTGTTTATCTTTCCAGCTCTCTGCTTTGCTCACTGCCATTGGTTTTTCTGACTTTCCCATAAGTGATATATTTGCTTGCTTTGATAAATGGAGATATGAGTTACCATCACAGTTTTCTTGAATGTAAACTCTGACATGATTTGTAATATACTTGAATGTGCTTGCTTCATCATTTTGATGCAGCATAAAGGAAACCTTTTATTTTTCTGGCACGTTACCTTGAAGGAAATCACAAACACTCCTTCTGTTTCATTTCCGTACTGCCTGATAGCATCTTCATCTTCTGTTACCATAACAACTGGCATCTGACCCAGGCAGTGATTGTGATACCAGGCTGCAGCATTGTAAATATTCCTAGAAAAGCAAAGTTTGAAATAAGATTTCTGGCATAGCTCATTTTCTATTTGCAAGTTTTTGCTGGCTTCAAATAAACGAGATTTTGATTTAACACTCAGACTTTTGAGAGATGTACAGCAAGCTATAGAAATATTTTTCTGCAAAAATGTTCCTGTGCCATTCTTAAGCACCACAAGAAGAGACAAGAATAGAATGTTTCCTTCCCAATACATCCACTTGTGCCCTGGATGCAACACAACATGAAGTTCCTCTAAGTGAAAACTCTAAGTGAAAGCTTGTAAAAAGCAGGCTGGAGATGCTAAGACTCTAATGCTACAGTGTGACTTTCAACTGATCCAGCTTTTTCTTTAGCATTATTGCATTTAATTTAATTACATTCTGTCTATTTCCCTAAGAAAACAATGCTGATCCTTTTATAATCATAAATGCAGATTTCCAGTGAGTGTGAACTGTTGCAGAGCTAAGCAGAACAAGAGCACAAACTCTCAGTTCCTGGTGCATGCTCACATTCCTAAACACAAAGTCAGGATGTTGTGCAGTGTGACACTGCAGAGGTTCACACAAACC
This sequence comes from Certhia americana, assembly GCA_018697195.1. Taxonomy (NCBI): domain Eukaryota; kingdom Metazoa; phylum Chordata; class Aves; order Passeriformes; family Certhiidae; genus Certhia; species Certhia americana. The sequence continues at coordinate 806,622 of CM031866.1, forward strand.
TGGTCTGCCACTTCTCCATGGATTCTCCCTTTTCCCTGGGCAGGTAGCAGTGCTGGTGGAATTCATTAGCAAACACAGTACAGTCATGACGGGGATCCTTCAATAGATTTCGTAACTTGTTGTAGTGTCTGGAATGAAAAAAGGTAAATATATTCTTGTGCTTTCTCTTGATAATGCTATTTTAACTTCATGTGAAAATACAGCTGAAAAACTCCAGGAAAATTACATAGTGAAATGCACTCATTAAATTACACCTAAATGATGATAAATCCTAAACCATCACCTGCAAGCAAACTCTATGAAGTTCCATCATGAATGCCTCTGATTTTACACAGATTTGTTTTCCAATGAGCCCCACAAAACATACAAAGTGTTCAGGAACTTGTTCTGTTTGTCACTTTTGGGGCAAGGGCTATTTCTTCCAAAGCATTTGTGCTTTAGAAATATGGGAAGGCCCTGAGAGCAAGTTTTACTCTGAGATGCTATGGCAATACCCAGGTTAATGTCTGGTGAGAAAAGTACCATACAATAATATTAATTGCTCCCCAAAGACAAGTGCTCAGGCATCAATACAGCAAACCAAAATCTGTCCACAATCTAGCTGTGGGCACATGATAGATCATTACTGCAAAGTCTAATTAATTCCCATCACCAGCCACTTGATTAATTAACAATGCTACAGGTTTCATATTGCTCCTACCAAATGAAAACTCTGCCAGGCATTGATATCCATGGATCACTAAGGATCCCCCTCCTTCCCCTTCTGTACAAGTACATTAAGACACTTGAAAGGCCTAAAAACAAACTATACACTTTATAAATCACCATTTTTACTTCAAACTAAGTAAAAAATAAGTTCTTATGGGATAAATACCTGCGTCCTTTCTGATGTTGCACAGCCTGACAAGCTGTTTGCATGAAAATAATTCCTTTCAGCTCGGGAAATTCCAGAATCTCCAGGTACTCCTGAACAACCTTGCAGTCGGGGACAACGTAGTGTGTGACATCATCTGATAACAATTTGCCATCTAGAAGATAATTCAGAGTTTCAAGGTTCAAACTTTTAGTTGCAATATTGGTTTCTCGGAAATATTTCCCAATGTGAGGAAATTAGAGTTGTATCTCCTCAAATGGGTACATTTCTTTTTCTGATAAACAAAATTATGGATATTATGGTTTAATTCTGTGGTACAGCCCATAAATTTGTGACAAAGCCCTTTTGCATCCACTGATGCTAAAATTTAGTGCAAATTCTATCCAAAGGAGTGAAAAAGATCCACTTTCATTATGAAAAGGCTATAACTTGAAAGAGCAAAGGTTACAGTTCTTTCCTCTCTGCTTTCATATTCCATGAAAATCTTTTCAGGGAATTTCCAAAGGCTGTAGAATTATGAGCAGTCCCTTTACCCTGCTCCCACGGCTCTCTCTGTTCATTACACACCATTTACAGCAGGCTCTTTACATAAAAGAGCACAGGTAAGGGTGCATGTAGAGAAAACCACTGCTACTGTAAAGAAAAGATGTTTTTAAACCTAAACTATTAACCATCAGTGTTAATTTTCTTTCTAGAACTCTATCCCTTAGGAATATGCCATCAAAATATCACACACAACACATCACAGATGACACCTTAAGATGTACCTCAAAATGAAAGAGTTTGATTGCTTTTGGTATTTCAAAGATTACTCAAAAGCTTTCAGATGGGAGGGGATCTCCGGTGTATTTTCTCGTAATACCTATTTATTCTTTATAATAAACACTGAACTGCTGAACTCACCACAGTGCAGGCAAATGACACAGAATAAAGTATCTAGATATTGACAGGTAATTTTCATGTATTTCTAAGAAGCAGACACGGGACAATCCTTGAGCTGTGACCACAAGAAGTGTGAATTCACACAGTAACCTGGCCTCATCTCACACTGAAGGCTTATAATGGATGATAGCAGCAGGCATACAAGAAAGCTAATATTTATTAATAATTCAGAAGAGCATTAGAAGTGAAATGCCACTGGCAGATTTATGAGCTCTGCCCATGTGAAGCTATCCTTGCCTAACCCATACATCTAGAGGAGAATGACTCCCAGGCAGGCACAGCTCAGCCCTACAAGCACCTGCTGATGTGATTTTTGCAGGCAGTCTCTCACAGGGCATGAAATAGATTTGCTCAGCACATTGTGTAGAGTCAGGAAGGAAAACAAATATTTCCCTCACATCTGGGTTACCTTGAATAATCACATAGGGACATATTCTGACAGTCACCTGTAGCACAATTTACATTTAAGTACAAAAGAGGGGGAGTAGGGCACAGCAGCAGAAGTTAGACTTTTTTCTGATATGTGCCTTTAATTTATCCTTGAGGAATTCATAACTAAATGCAGTATTTTAGGGAGCAGTAGCTATCACTAGTCCTGATCTCCTTGACAGCATTAATACAATATAATAATCTAAGTAATACACCTTCTGCCCTCGACTGTAACCTAAATCAAAAGTGAAAACATCTATGCCAATCACAGTTCCAAAGGAAAAAAAACCAGAAGAGTAACAATTCTCAACCTTTTCTTTCAGTCATTTGGTCGATGTAAACAGGTTGTATATTATGTTTGTTACTTGCCAGTCAGTTTCCTGCATCAAATAAATTGTGCTATTGAACAACAACAACAACAACAAACCCAACTGAAATATCAACCACAGCTCGGGTGATGATCTATGATGCACATAACAGCACCACAGTAGGTAAAAACAACAACAAATGCAGACATCAGAGCCTGGCAGCCTTCCCGTGTCTGAAATGTCCTGATATAACACAGGCAATTACATTTAATTACTGAACAGAAATAGCTGCTGATGCAGAATTACAATGGCTTCAAGATAATGGCTTGGCCCCATTGTAATACTTAACAGGTATGTATAGAATTGAACTCGTGCTATAAACCACCACCCTGCAGAAATTAATGCATTTTAAAGGACCTTTTAAAATAAGAGAAGTGTAAAAATGGAACAATCCCTTAGCCTTTTATCACTGCCAGTAAAGTGTTCACAGTTAAACCCTCTAACAATCAACTCCTCGATTCCTTCCGCTCTTAACGCCTCGTTGATTTCTAAAGGATCTTGCTTTAAAAGAAAACTATTCCTAACAGCCGTGATTTGTTCACCACCGTCCGGACACGCCAGGACGGGGATCATCCCTTAGCCTACAGGGATCCCCAGCTCGGGGATCACCCTCTGACCTCAGGGATCACTCTCTGTCTTCAGAGATCCCCCCAGCTCAGGGATCACCCTCTGTCCTCAGGGATCACCCTCTGTCCTCAGGGATCACCCTCTATCCTCAGGGATCCCCCCAGCTCAGGGATCCCCCTCTGTCCTCAGGGATCCCCCTCTGTCCTCAGGGATCACCCTCTGACCTCAGGG